>JAXIVJ010002741.1:0-42500 GCA_036785665.1 Chirona hameri | reverse complement strand
CTGCCTGTCTGCCTGTCTGCCTGTCTGCCTGTCTGCCTGTCTGCCTGTCTGCCTGTCTGCCTGTCTGCCTGTCTGCCTGTCTGCCTGTCTGCCTGTCTGCCTGTCTGCCTGTCTGCCTGTCTGCCTGTCTGCCTGTCTGTATGTCTGTATGTCTGTATGTCTGTATGTCTGTATGTCTGTATGTCTGTATGTCTGTATGTCTGTATGTCTGTATGTCTGTATGTCTGTATGTCTGTATGTCTGTATGTCTGTATGTCTGTATGTCTGTATGTCTGTATGTCTGTATGTCTGTATGTCTGTATGTCTGTATGTCTGTATGTCTGTATGTCTGTATGTCTGTATGTCTGTATGTCTGTATGTCTGTATGTCTGTATGTCTGTATGTCTGTATGTCTGTATGTCTGTATGTCTGTATGTCTGTATGTCTGTATGTCTGTATGTCTGTATGTCTGTATGTCTGTATGTCTGTATGTCTGTATGTCTGTATGTCTGTATGTCTGTATGTCTGCCTGTCTGCCTGTCTGCCTGTCTGCCTGTCTTTGTGTCTGCCTGTCTTTGTGTCTGCCTGTCTGCCTGTCTGCCTGTCTGTCTGTCTGTCTGTCTGTCTGCCTGTCTGCCTGTATGCCTGTCTGCCTGTCTGCCTGTCTGCCTGCCTGTCTGCCTGTCTGCCTGTCTGCCTGTCTGCCTGTCTGCCTGTCTGCCTGTCTGCCTGTCTGCCTGTCTGCCTGTCTGCCTGTCTGCCTGTCTGCCTGTCTGCCCGTCTGCCCGTCTGCCTGTCTGCCTGTCTGCCTGTCTGCCTGTCTGCCTGTCTGCCTGTCTACCTGTCTGCCTGTCTGCCTGTCTGCCTGTCTGCCTGTCTGCCTGTCTGCCTGTCTGCCTGTCTGCCTGTCTGCCTGTCTGCCTGTCTGCCTGTCTGCCTGTCTGCCTGTCTGCCTGTCTGCCTGTCTGCCTGTCTGCCTGTCTGCCTGTCTGCCTGTCTGCCTGCCTGTCTGCCTGTCTGCCTGTCTGCCTGTCTGCCTGCCTGGCTGCCTGGCTGCCTGGCTGCCTGGCTGCCTGGCTGCCTGGCTGCCTGGCTGCCTGGCTGCCTGGCTGCCTGGCTGCCTGGCTGCCTGGCTGCCTGGCTGCCTGGCTGCCTGGCTGCCTGGCTGCCTGGCTGCCTGTCTGCCTGTCTGCCTGTCTGTTTGTCTGCCTGTCTGCCTGTCTGCCTGTCTGCCTGTCTGCCTGTCTGCTTGTCTGCCTGTCTGCTGCTGGTCTGTGGATCTGTCTGCTGCTGGTCTGTCGATCTGTCTGCGGCTGGTCTGTCGATCTGTCTGCTGCTGGTCTGTCGATCTGTCTGCTGCTGGTCTGTCGATCTGTCGATCTGTCTGCTGCTGGTCTGTCGATCTGTCTTGCTGCTGGTCTGTCGATCTGTCTGCTGCTGGTCTGTCTATCTGTCTGCTGCTGGTCTGTCGATCTGTCTGCTGCTGGTCTGTCGATCTGTCTGCTGCTGGTCTGTCGATCTGTCTGCTGCTGGTCTGTCGATCTGTCTGCTGCTGGTCTGTCGATCTGTCTGCGGCTGGTCTGTCGATCTGTCTGCGGCTGGTCTGTCGATCTGTCTTGCTGCTGGCCTGTCGATCTGTCTGCGGCTGGTCTGTCGATCTGTCTGCGGCTGGTCTGTCGATCTGTCTGCTGCTGGTCTGTCGATCTGTCTGCTGCTGGTCTGTCGATCTGTCGATCTGTCTGCTGCTGGTCTGTCGATCTGTCTGCGGCTGGTCTGTCGATCTGTCTGCGGCTGGTCTGTCGATCTGTCTGCTGCTGGTCTGTCGATCTGTCTGCTGCTGGTCTGTCGATCTGTCTGCTGCTGGTCTGTCGATCTGTCTGCTGCTGGTCTGTCGATCTGTCGATCTGTCTGCTGCTGGTCTGTCGATCTGTCTGCGGCTGGTCTGTCGATCTGTCTGCTGCTGGTCTGTCGATCTGTCTGCTGCTGGTCTGTCGATCTGTCTGCTGCTGGTCTGTCGATCTGTCTGCTGCTGGTCTGTCGATCTGTCTGCGGCTGGTCTGTCGATCTGTCTGCGGCTGGTCTGTCGATCTGTCTGCTGCTGGTCTGTCGATCTGTCTGCTGCTGGTCTGTCGATCTGTCTGCTGCTGGTCTGTCGATCTGTCTGCTGCTGGTCTGTCGATCTGTCTGCTGCTGGTCTGTCGATCTGTCTGCTGCTGGTCTGTCGATCTGTCGATCTGTCTGCTGCTGGTCTGTCGATCTGTCTGCTGCTGGTCTGTCGATCTGTCTGCTGCTGGTCTGTCGATCTGTCGATCTGTCTGCTGCTGGTCTGTCGATCTGTCTGCTGCTGGTCTGTCGATCTGTCGATCTGTCTGCTGCTGGTCTGTCGATCTGTCTGCTGCTGGTCTGTCGATCTGTCTGCTGCTGGTCTGTCGATCTGTCGATCTGTCTGCTGCTGGTCTGTCGATCTGTCTGCTGCTGGTCTGTCGATCTGTCTGCTGCTGGTCTGTCGATCTGTCTGCTGCTGGTCTGTCGATCTGTCTTGTGCTGGTCTGTCGATCTGTCTGCTGCTGGTCTGTCGATCTGTCTGCTGCTGGTCTGTCGATCTGTCTGCTGCTGGTCTGTCGATCTGTCTGCTGCTGGTCTGTCGATCTGTCTGCTGTTGGTCTGTCGATCTGTCTGCTGCTGGTCTGTCGATCTGTCTGCTGCTGGTCTGTCGATCTGTCTGCTGCTGGTCTGTCGATCTGTCTGCTGCTGGTCTGTCGATCTGTCGATCTGTCTGCGGCTGGCCTGTCGATCTGTCTGCTGCTGGTCTGTCGATCTGTCTGCTGCTGGTCTGTCGATCTGTCTGCTGCTGGTCTGTCGATCTGTCTGCTGCTGGTCTGTCGATCTGTCTGCTGCTGGTCTGTCGATCTGTCTGCTGCTGGTCTGTCGATCTGTCGATCTGTCTGCGGCTGGCCTGTCTATCTGTCTGCTGCTGGTCTGTCGATCTGTCTGCTGCTGGTCTGTCGATCTGTCGATCTGTCTGCGGCTGGCCTGTCGATCTGTCTGCTGCTGGCCTGTCGATCTGTCTGCTGCTGGCCTGTCGATCTGTCTGCTGCTGGTCTGTCGATCTGTCTGCTGCTGGTCTGTCGATCTGTCTGCTGCTGGTCTGTCCTGTGTGCTGCTGGTCTGTCGATCTGTCTGCTGCTGGTCTGTCCTGTGTGCTGCTGGTCTGTCGATCTGTCTGCTGCTGGTCTGTCCTGTGTGCTGCTGGTCTGTCGATCTGTCTGCTGCTGGTCTGTCGATCTGTCTGCTGCTGGTCTGTCGATCTGTCTGCGGCTGGTCTGTCGATCTGTCTGCTGCTGGTCTGTCGATCTGTCTGCTGCTGGTCTGTCGATCTGTCTGCTGCTGGTCTGTCGATCTGTCTGCTGCTGGTCTGTCCTGTGTGCGCCTTCCCCCTGCCTCATGACAAGGAATGGCCTGTCGATCTCGATCTGTCTGTCGATCTGTCTGCGCCCTCGTCTGACCCTCTCCCCGCCCCTGTCTGCCCCTCTCCCCCACTGTCAGGACAAGGAGCTGTGCCCGGAACACCAGATGGCGCTGGAGCGGCTTCGGCAGCACCACTCGCGGGAGCTCACGCGCGGCCCCACCACCGCCGGCAGCGTGCAGGCCACCGACCGACTCATGAAGGAGCTCCGGGACATCTACAGATCCGACAGCTTCAAAAGCGGTCAGTCTGTCAGCACCACCTTCCACGCATGGTGGCCGAGTTCAGAGATTTAGGTCAGGGGGTCAGAATTATTTCATATCAGGTGCGATAGGGGCGTCCGGCTCTGATAGCATGGGCGGATGTCTAACGAAGATTGGGTAGGGGTGGTGATGATTTGGACTTGTGGGCGAGGGAGGGGGGGGGGGGCAGAATTGACAAGATTATATATTGTGGGCGGGTGGCAGTGATGTTCAGAAGCTAGTAAGTCTTGGGTCGTGGCAGAAGCTATAGAAGCTAGCGACGGGAAAAGATGGGGAAGCTATGGAGTAAGCCAGATGACCATCATGTGAATCCCAGACGATGTCAGATGTATGGCTCATCCTAAAGCTCCGATGAGAGCTGAGAAAATCAAGTTATCAGCTTAACCCTATTTGTAACAGGGGGGGGGGGGCGGATTCCGCCCCCCCCCCGCCCTCATGTTTTTCGCAGATATCTCCAGAACGGCTGGGAGCAGGCCCATGAAATTTTGGGACTTTTCCTAGAATTGAATACCGCATTTGGAGTCAAAATTTTGAGTTCTTAACTTGAACAGAAGCGGTTCCAGGGCACAGTTTTTGGTGGGTTCGGAGGCGATATTTGGCGATAATACGGAAATGCGATCTTCACGGTTTCTTCCTAACTGCCTCAAGTATGAAGGAGTTACATTGGTTTACGGTGATTACAACAAGTTAAAATTAGTTGATGTTAAAGGAAATAGTTCACCTTCGGAAATTTTTCAGAACACGATTTTATTATATTTTTTAATACAGTTTTTGTTTTTTCTTCTTTTCAAAAATGGTCCTACATCGCGCCAATTCAGGACAGAAGGTCGTAAGTTATTAATGTTATGGTGTGCGTTATTGGTCTGCGCATGCGCCCTGGTAGTGCTGGCACTCAGACGGTACGGTATATCATATATGCGCCGCATTCCTTCGCCAAAAAGTCAAATATCTTCGGGTGGAGAGGAGTCTTTTCAGCCAAGAAAAGTTGCAGATAAGGATTTCTGAACACGGGCTACAAAACTGCTATTTCAGTTCAAAATCCCATGTTGAAGGTGAACTGTTTCCTTTAATGAAATATAAAAATTGCATGGCAGAGGCGGTTTCAGGGGCTTGAAAGGGGGGGGGGGGGGGTTCCAGAAAGTATACAATGCTTGGCGGGAAGCAAATAGAGCAATGTAAGGGGCATTTATAGCTATCAAGATGTAAAAGATAGCTTCTGCTTCCATTATTTGCATATAATGTATTATATATAGAGTTTCAGGGGAGTGTTCAGGCACATGCAAAGGGGAGTGACTGGCATGGTGATGACGATATGCAAGCGATTACGTCGCAATAGACAGTTAGTTTATAATGATATATACACATATGAGGCCAGAAAAGGGAATACAGTCTTTTTGCAGAGGCGCGCTCAGGAATGGAAGAAAGGGAGTCATATTATTGCAAGGAAACTAAGAGGCATGGGCGTGCAATGACATAACATACTGCAGTTTTCGGATGAAACACGCACCATAGGCTACTCTACGAACGATTATAAGATAATAGGCGAGTCCAGGTAGGGTAAAAGGGGGTAAGCAATACTAATTGAAGTTGTAAGTGAAATAGTCACTGTTGACTAGTTAGTATCATAATAGCGGATAATATACTTATCAAAAGGTCTTGCGCCGCCCCAGTTTGGATCCTGGATACGCCTATGATGAAGTACAACATGCTAAAAGGAACTATCTACGATCAGTAACATATTTATAGTGCTGGGTAGCAACTTGTCTGCGGTTAATATTTTTGTTTCCAATTTGACCCCCTTTTTTCACTAACCTGGTACCGCCTATGGCAAAAAAGTATGATTTTCAACTGTTTTGTCTAATGTCACAATCACATACCATTTCATTTATTTTAATTTTAAAAAAAAACATCAAAAAATTGTTTTATTACGCATTTACTTCACCCCCATATTGAGTGACCTGCACACGCCTATGATTTTTGAATTTTCAAACGCCACTGTGAAATATCAATTTCCAATTCAATCTCTATCGATTCGTATTAATTGTGTTAAAATCAGTCGATAAACATGAAAGCTATGTTGGATCAAAAATACCACTAAAATTTGTGGTTTTTGCCCCCCTGTTGCCCCCCTATCAAAAATTTAGATTTTTATTATTATTTAGAAATGTAGATCGTGTTGAGGGGAACCAAACGCCGTTTCATTTTCGAAAATCGGACGGGTAGATCTCGAGATCTCCGGGGGGCGGAATCCGCCCCCCCCCCCCCCCCCCCTGTTACAAATAGGGGTAGCCAGGAGCCTGTTACAAATAGGGTTAAAGAATGTGCGATCGTAAGTTACAGGTCAGAGTCCTCAGTCCACGTAGCAAGTTCTGCCTAGCGAAAGGCCCTGAGCCCAGAAACCCATCCAAACAAAGGGTTCTGACGAAAGGCCTGAATACATCTATTAAATATAAAAACTAAAAAAGAGCACAACAGCACAGCAGCACCAGCCGGTACACGACGTGGCCGCCGTTGACAGCTATCGTGTTCAGCCGTGACTGGCAGCCGCAGTGTGGCGACTCTGACTGGTCACCTATCGACTGAGTGACGCGGGGGGGGGGGGTAGGAGGCAGCGGGGAGCTGGGAGCTAGGCACGACGCGGCGCTTTGCCAGGGGATGTCGGTGTTTTGTCAGTTTTCATTGTCCTCCAAAGCGACGGACATCTGACGCATTGGTGTACCCCTCCCTGTATCGGTGGGGTTCAAATTAAATCAGTGGTCAAAGTGCCAACTACCACAACTTATCACCATGTCCCGTTTGTGTATACGCTGATCAATGTTCCCTACTGTTTTGTGTCCCCTCTACAGTCCCTGTACCCGTCCCATGTTATCTTTCCTGCTGACCGTCCCCTGCCCCTGCTGACTTTCCCTGCTGAAGCCCCTGCTGACCGCCTCCTGCTGACTTTCCCTGCTGACCGTCCCCTGCTGACTTTCCCTGCTGACTTTCCCTGCTGACTTTCCCTGCTGACTCCCTGCTGACTTTCCCTGCTGACTTTCCCTGCTGACTTTCCCTGCTGACTTTCCCTGCTGACTTTCCCTGCTGACTCCCTGCTGACTTTCCCTGCTGACTTTCCCTGCTGACTTTCCCTGCTGACTTTCCCTGCTGACTTTCCCTGCTGACTTTCCCTGCTGACTTTCCCTGCTGACTCCCTGCTGACTCCCTGCTGACTTTCCCTGCTGACTTTCCCTGCTGACTTTCCCTGCTGACTTTCCCTGCTGACTTTCCCTGCTGACTTTCCCTGCTGACTCTCCCTGCTGACTCCCTGCTGACTTTCCCTGCTGACTCCCTGCTGACTTTCCCTGCTGACTTTCCCTGCTGACTTTCCCTGCTGACTTTCCCTGCTGACTCCCTGCTGACTTTCCCTGCTGACTCCCTGCTGACTTTCCCTGCTGACCGTCCCCTGCTGACTTTCCCTGCTGACTTTCCCTGCTGACTTTCCCTGCTGACTTTCCCTGCTGACTCCCTGCTGACTTTCCCTGCTGACGTTCCCTGCTGACTCCCTGCTGACTTTCCCTGCTGACTTTCCCTGCTGACTTTCCCTGCTGACTTTCCCTGTTGACTCCCTGCTGACTTTCCCTGCTGACTCCCTGCTGACTTTCCCTGCTGACTCCCTGCTGACTTTCCCTGCTGACTCCCTGCTGACTTTCCCTGCTGACTCCCTGCTGACTTTCCCTGCTGACTTTCCCTGCTGACTTTCCCTGCTGACTCCCTGCTGACTCCCTGCTGACTCCCTGCTGACTCCCTGCTGACTCCCTGCTGACTCCCTGCTGACTCCCTGCTGACTCCCTGCTGACTCCCTGCTGACTTTCCCTGCTGACTCCCTGCTGACTTTCCCTGCTGACTTTCCCTACTGACTTTCCCTACTGACTCCCTGCTGACTTTCCCTGCTGACTTTCCCTGCTGACTCCCTGCTGACTTTCCCTGCTGACTTTCCCTGCTGACTTTCCCTGCTGACTTTCCCTGCTGACTCCCTGCTGACTCCCTGCTGACTTTCCCTGCTGACTCCCTGCTGACTTTCCCTGCTGACTTTCCCTGCTGACTTTCCCTGCTGACTCCCTGCTGACTCCCTGCTGACTCCCTGCTGACTCCCTGCTGACTTTCCCTGCTGACTCCCTGCTGACTTTCCCTGCTGACTCCCTGCTGACTCCCTGCTGACTTTCCCTGCTGACTTTCCCTGCTGACTTTCCCTGCTGACTTTCCCTGCTGACTCCCTGCTGACTTTCCCTGCTGACTTTCCCTGCTGACTCCCTGCTGACTCCCTGCTGACTCCCTGCTGACTCCCTGCTGACTCCCTGCTGACTTTCCCTGCTGACTCCCTGCTGACTTTCCCTGCTGACTTTCCCTGCTGACTCCCTGCTGACTTTCCCTGCTGACTCCCTGCTGACTTTCCCTGCTGACTTTCCCTGCTGACTTTCCCTGCTGACTCCCTGCTGACTTTCCCTGCTGACTTTCCCTGCTGACTCCCTGCTGACTCCCTGCTGACTTTCCCTGCTGACTTTCCCTGCTGACTCCCTGCTGACTTTCCCTGCTGACTTTCCCTGCTGACTTTCCCTGCTGACTCCCTGCTGACTCCCTGCTGACTCCCTGCTGACTCCCTGCTGACTTTCCCTGCTGACTCCCTGCTGACTTTCCCTGCTGACTCCCTGCTGACTTTCCCTGCTGACTCCCTGCTGACTCCCTGCTGACTTTCCCTGCTGACTTTCCCTGCTGACTTTCCCTGCTGACTCCCTGCTGACTTTCCCTGCTGACTTTCCCTGCTGACTCCCTGCTGACCGCCCCTGCTGACGTTCTGTCACCGCCCCGCCGTCCGTTCCCTGGTGACTTCCCCTGCTGACCCTCCCACCCCACCCCTCCGCCCCTCCTCCACAGGTTCATTCAAGGTGGACCTGCAGAACGACAGCCTGTACGACTGGAACATCAAGATCTACAAGGTGGACCCCGACTCGCATCTCTACAGCGACCTGCGTCAGCTGAAGGACAAGGAGGGCATCGACCACATCCTGCTGAACCTCGTCTTCGAGGTACGGCCGCTACACCTGTGTCAGGTTGACTCCAGCGGTGACGCTAGTTTGGATTCGTTTATTGTATATTTGTACTTGTGAAATCGCCTCCAAAGAAGCACCCATTTACAGGCAGAGTGAAGGAACAATGGTGCGATTGGACCGGACAGAAACGTGTTGTGTCGTGCTTGTCGTGCTTGGCGTGCTTGTCGTCCTTGTCGTGCCCTCAGACCCTTGATTGGACCCCTAGTTTTAACTCAAAAGTGTTTCGGTTTTTACCTCATTTGCGCATTATGAATATGAGTGGAAGGCTTTTCGATCGTTCAAAAGGCTCAACCATAACAACAACCAACAACTAGCTTCTAGTATGTAATTAAAGGGACATTGCCACCTTGCAGGCCCATATGGAGTTGTTGGTGTGTATCGGTAGACTAAGCGTGTCCGATTTCACCTGCAAATTTTGGTTCCCGAAACCCCCATTAGATTTAAAAAATAAATTTGCACCACTCATGATTGGCACACATTCGTAAAATTGGAGTCGGCTCATCACTATTTAGAATCACGTCTTTGCGGACTATGATTTGCTTTTGAATATTGCAAACTCAACATCACCATTCCGTCAGTCACTTTAAGATTAAAATGCGTATACAGTTAATTCTATTGTAAATAACCATAGCCTCTTTCATAATAAAACATGAATAACATGAAAACATGTTAAACATGAATAACAGCAAGAATGGCTATGGCTCGACTTTGGGGCCATAGGAGATTTGTGACCAATACCTAATAACACAGATAGACTCGGCGAATTCGGACGCTTCGGCTTTGGGCGGGCGCCAATTTCACAGCCAAACTGGATGAGAGCGGCCATCATGGATCTGGTACTGAGCACAGTTGGGACCAACGTTTTGGAGTCGGACAAAACAAATTGCCGATACCCTGCTTTAGGTGCTGCAGGAGCAAGCTTGAGCTTGAGCATACACGATTGTTGATCCCCACCATTCATTTAAGTTGCTTTTTAGAAATCCTCCGGAGGTGGCCATATCCCTTTAACGAGGAACGCCGTGTGTTTTTTATGATGTATGTGTTTTGCTGTGAGTTGCTTGAGAGACCGCCATTGGCTTAACTCTACACTACCCGAGATCGTCCTGAATCCTCCCCACCACGCCTTACAATATCAACGCCTGGCCACCTTCTAAACCTGTTGATTACACTAATAGCTGGCCCATCTGTGTTGACTCCCTGTCCCACCCAACCTGTTGACACGGATAACACTGACATCTGCCTGACTCACCTGTGTCCCACCTTACCCCCAGGGCAGCTGCCCGTGCATAACTCCACCCCACCTTACCCCCCAGGACAGCTACCTGTCCGTAACCCCACCTCACCTTACCCCCAGGACAGCTACCCGTTCATAATCCCACCCCACCCCCACCTTACCCACAGGACAGCTACCCGTTCATAACCCCACCCCACCTTACCCCCCAGGACAGCTACCCGTTCATAACCCCACCCCCACCCCCACCTTACCCCCAGGACAGCTACCCGTTCATAACCCCACCCCACCTTACCCACAGGACAGCTACCCGTTCATACCCCACCTTACCCACAGGACAGCTACCCGTTCATAACCCCACCCCACCTTACCCACAGGACAGCTACCCGTTCATAACCCCACCTCACCTTACCCCCAGGACAGCTACCCGTTCATAACCCCACCCCACCTTACCCCCCAGGACAGCTACCTGTCCGTAACCCCACCTCACCTTACCCCCAGGAGAGCTACCCGTTCATAACCCCACCCCACCTTACCCACAGGACAGCTACCCGTTCATAACCCCACCCCACCTTACCCCCCAGGACAGCTACCCGTTCATAACCCCACCCCACCTTACCCACAGGACAGCTACCCGTTCATAACCCCACCCCACCTTACCCCCCAGGACAGCTACCCGTTCATAACCCCACCCCACCTTACCCCAGGACAGCTACCCGTTCATAACCCCACCTCACCTTACCCCCAGGACAGCTACCCGTTCATAACCCCACCCCACCTTACCCCAGGACAGCTGCCCGTGCATAACTCCACCCCACCTTCCCCCCAGGACAGCTACCCGTTCATAACCCCACCTCACCTTACCCCCAGGACAGCTACCCGTTCATAACCCCACCCCACCTTACCCCCCAGGACAGCTACCTGTCCGTAACCCCACCTCACCTTACCCCCAGGACAGCTACCTGTCTGTAACCCCACCTCACCTTACCCCCAGGACAGCTACCCGTTCATAACCCCACCCCACCTTACCCCCAGGACAGCTACCTGTCTGTAACCCCACCTCACCTTACCCCCCAGGACAGCTACCCGTTCATAACCCCACCCCACCTTACCCCAGGACAGCTACCCGTTCATAACCCCACCCCACCTTGCCCACAGGACAGCTACCCGTTCATAACCCCACCTCACCTTACCCCCAGGACAGCTACCCGTTCATAACCCCACCCCACCTTACCCCAGGACAGCTACCCGTTCATAACCCCACCTCACCTTACCCCAGGACAGCTACCCGTTCATAACCCCACCTCACCTTACCCCCAGGACAGCTACCCGTTCATAACCCCACCCCACCTTACCCCCCAGGACAGCTACCTGTCTGTAACCCCACCTCACCTTACCCCCAGGACAGCTGCCCGTTCATAACCCCACCCCACCTTACCCACAGGACAGCTACCCGTTCATAACCCCACCCCACCTTACCCCCAGCAGCTACCCGTTCATAACCCCACCCCACCTTACCCCAGGACAGCTACCTGTTCATAACCCCACCCCACCTTACCCCAGGACAGCTACCCGTTCATAACCCCACCCCACCTTACCCCAGGACAGCTACCCGTTCATAACCCCACCTCACCTTACCCCAGGACAGCTACCCGTTCATAACCCCACCCCACCTTACCCCAGGACAGCTACCCGTTCATAACCCCACCCCACCTTACCCCCAGGACAGCTACCCGTTCATAACCCCACCTCACCTTACCCACAGGACAGCTACCCGTTCATAACCCCACCCCACCTTACCCCCAGCAGCTACCCGTTCATAACCCCACCCCACCTTACCCACAGGACAACTACCCGTTCATAACCCCACCTCACCTTACCTTACCCCCAGGACAACTACCCGTTCATAACCCCACCTCACCTTACCCCAGGACAACTACCTGTTCATAACCCCACCTCACCTTACCCCCAGGACAACTACCCGTTCATAACCCCACCCCACCTTACCCCCAGGACAACTACCCGTTCGAGCCGCCGTTCGTGCGTGTGGTGTACCCAGTGATGCAGAACGGCTACGTGCTGCTGGGCGGCGCGCTCTGTATGGAGCTGCTCACCAAGCAGGGCTGGACGTCCGCCTACACGGTGGAGGCCATCATCATGCAGATCACAGCCACACTGGTCAAGGGCAAGGCGCGCATCAACCAGGGCGCGTACAAGGTGAGGAAGGGTGGACGGCGAGGAAGAGGGGGAAGGAGCTCACGAGGTGAGAGCGGGGACAGGGGGAATGTGTTCAGCGAGGGTTAGGGAGGGAATTATAGATGGTGGAGGGGGAAAAGGGAGCGGTGGAGCGTCAACCAGGACACCTACAAGGCGGGGAACAGGTTCGTAGAGAATATGGATGTCCTGCTCCACCCTTTCCACTCTCCACGATTTGGTGTGTGCGTCCTGTCTTAGTGGACTGTGGCACCATATCTTTGTAGATTACTGACCCCAAGTCGCTTAGCCGTCATTCGCCATGTACTTGTCTGTCTCATGACTGACTTTGTGGACAATTGATTCGCATGAGGCGCGGAAATCGTCCCTGCCTCTTCACATGGGAGCATGTGTGTGTACTGTGCTGACGCCGGTTGGTGGTATTCACTGGGACAATACAGTATATCTATTGAACTCTCAGATCGTAAGGGACCTTGGTTGTGTACTGTGCTGACGCCGGTTGGTGGTATTCACAGGGACAATACAGCCTATCTATTGGACTCTCAGATCGTAAGGGACCTTGGTTGTGTACTGTGCTGACGCCGGTTGGTGGTATTCACAGGGACAATACAGCCTATTAGACTCTCAGATCGTAAGGGACCTTGGTTGTGTACTGTGCTGACGCCGGTTGGTGGTATTCACAGGGAGAATACAGCCTATCTATTGGACTCTCAGATCGTAAGGGACCTTGGTTGTGTACTGTGCTGACGCCGGTTGGTGGTATTCACAGGGACAATACAGTATATCTATTAGACTCTCAGATCGTAAGGGACCTTGGTTGTGTACTGTGCTGACGCCGGTTGGTGGTATTCACAGGGAGAATACAGCCTATCTATTGGACTCTCAGATCGTAAGGGACCTTGGTTGTGTACTGTGCTGACGCCGGTTGGTGGTATTCACAGGGACAATACAGTATATCTATTAGACTCTCAGATCGTAAGGGACCTTGGTTGTGTACTGTGCTGACGCCGGTTGGTGGTATTCACAGGGATAATACAGTATATCTATTGGACTCTCAGATCGTAAGGGACCTTGGTTGTGTACTGTGCTGACGCCGGTTGGTGGTATTCACAGGGATAATACAGTATATCTATTAGACTCTCAGATCGTAAGGGACCTTGGTTGTGTACTGTGCTGACGCCGGTTGGTGGTATTCACAGGGACAATACAGTATATCTATTGGACTCTCAGATCGTAAGGGACCTTGGTTGTGTACTGTGCTGACGCCGGTTGGTGGTATTCACAGGGACAATACAGCCTATTAGACTCTCAGATCGTAAGGGACCTTGGTTGTGTACTGTGCTGACGCCGGTTGGTGGTATTCACAGGGACAATACAGTATATCTATTAGACTCTCAGATCGTAAGGGACCTTGGTTGTGTACTGTGCTGACGCCGGTTGGTGGTATTCACAGGGACAATACAGTCTATTAGACTCTCAGATCGTAAGGGACCTTGGTTGTGTACTGTGCTGACGCCGGTTGGTGGTATTCACAGGGAGAATACAGCCTATTAGACTCTCAGATCGTAAGGGACCTTGGTTGTGTACTGTGCTGACGCCGGTTGGTGGTATTCACAGGGACAATACAGTATATCTATTGGACTCTCAGATCGTAAGGGACCTTGGTTGTGTACTGTGCTGACGCCGGTTGGTGGTATTCACAGGGACAATACAGTATATCTATTAGACTCTCAGATCGTAAGGGACCTTGGTTGTGTACTGTGCTGACGCCGGTTGGTGGTATTCACAGGGACAATACAGTATATCTATTGGACTCTCAGATCGTAAGGGACCTTGGTTGTGTACTGTGCTGACGCCGGTTGGTGGTATTCACAGGGACAATACAGTATATCTATTGGACTCCCAGATCGTAAGGGACCTTGGTTGTGTACTGTGCTGACGCCGGCTGGTGGTATTCACAGGGACAATACAGTATATCTATTAGACTCTCAGATCGTAAGGGACCTTGGTTGTGTACTGTGCTGACGCCGGTTGGTGGTATTCACAGGGACAATACAGTATATCTATTGGACTCTCAGATCGTAAGGGACCTTGGTTGTGTACTGTGCTGACGCCGGTTGGTGGTATTCACAGGGACAATACAGTATATCTATTGAACTCTCAGATCGTAAGGGACCTTGGTTGTGTACTGTGCTGACGCCGGTTGGTGGTATTCACAGGGACAATACAGTATATCTATTGAACTCTCAGATCGTAAGGGACCTTGGTTGTGTACTGTGCTGACGCCGGTTGGTGGTATTCACAGGGACAATACAGTATATCTATTGAACTCGCAGATCGTAAGGGACCTTGGTTGTGTACTGTGCTGACGCCGGTTGGTGGTATTCACAGGGACAATACAGTATATCTATTGAACTCTCAGATCGTAAGGGACCTTGGTTGTGTACTGTGCTGACGCCGGTTGGTGGTATTCACAGGGACAATACAGCCTATCTATTAGACTCTCAGATCGTAAGGGACCTTGGTTGTGTACTGTGCTGACGCCGGTTGGTGGTATTCACAGGGACAATACAGTATATCTATTGGACTCTCAGATCGTAAGGGACCTTGGTTGTGTACTGTGCTGACGCCGGTTGGTGGTATTCACAGGGATAATACAGTATATCTATTAGACTCTCAGATCGTAAGGGACCTTGGTTGTGTACTGTGCTGACGCCGGTTGGTGGTATTCACAGGGACAATACAGCCTATTAGACTCTCAGATCGTAAGGGACCTTGGTTGTGTACTGTGCTGACGCCGGTTGGTGGTATTCACAGGGACAATACAGTATATCTATTGGACTCCCAGATCGTAAGGGACCTTGGTTGTGTACTGTGCTGACGCCGGTTGGTGGTATTCACAGGGAGAATACAGTATATCTATTGGACTCCCAGATCGTAAGGGACCTTGGTTGTGTACTGTGCTGACGCCGGTTCGTGGTATTCACAGGGACAATACAGCCTATTAGACTCTCAGATCGTAAGGGACCTTGGTTGTGTACTGTGCTGACGCCGGTTGGTGGTATTCACAGGGACAATACAGTATATCTATTGGACTCCCAGATCGTAAGGGACCTTGGTTGTGTACTGTGCTGACGCCGGTTGGTGGTATTCACAGGGACAATACAGCCTATTAGACTCTCAGATCGTAAGGGACCTTGGTTGTGTACTGTGCTGACGCCGGTTGGTGGTATTCACAGGGACAATACAGTATATCTATTAGACTCCCAGATCGTAAGGGACCTTGGTTGTGTACTGTGCTGACGCCGGTTGGTGGTATTCACAGGGACAATGCAGTATATCTATTGAACTCTCAGATCGTAAGGGACCTTGGTTGTGTACTGTGCTGACGCCGGTTGGTGGTATTCACAGGGACAATACAGCCTATCTATTGGACTCTCAGATCGTAAGGGACCTTGGTTGTGTACTGTGCTGACGCCGGTTGGTGGTATTCACAGGGACAATACAGTATATCTATTAGACTCTCAGATCGTAAGGGACCTTGGTTGTGTACTGTGCTGACGCCGGTTGGTGGTATTCACAGGGACAATACAGTATATCTATTGGACTCTCAGATCGTAAGGGACCTTGGTTGTGTACTGTGCTGACGCCGGTTGGTGGTATTCACAGGGATAATACAGTATATCTATTAGACTCTCAGATCGTAAGGGACCTTGGTTGTGTACTGTGCTGACGCCAGTTGGTGGTATTCACAGGGACAATACAGTATATCTATTAGACTCTCAGATCGTAAGGGACCTTGGTTGTGTACTGTGCTGACGCCGGTTGGTGGTATTCACAGGGATAATACAGTATATCTATTAGACTCTCAGATCGTAAGGGACCTTGGTTGTGTACTGTGCTGACGCCGGTTGGTGGTATTCACAGGGACAATACAGCCTATTAGACTCTCAGATCGTAAGGGACCTTGGTTGTGTACTGTGCTGACGCCGGTTGGTGGTATTCACAGGGACAATACAGTATATCTATTAAGACTCCCAGATCGTAAGGGACCTTGGTTGTGTACTGTGCTGACGCCGGTTGGTGGTATTCACAGGGACAATACAGCCTATCTATTAGACTCTCAGATCGTAAGGGACCTTGGTTGTGTACTGTGCTGACGCCAGTTGGTGGTATTCACAGGGACAATACAGTATATCTATTGGACTCTCAGATCGTAAGGGACCTTGGTTGTGTACTGTGCTGACGCCGGTTGGTGGTATTCACAGGGACAATACAGTATATCTATTGAACTCTCAGATCGTAAGGGACCTTGGTTGTGTACTGTGCTGACGCCGGTTGGTGGTATTCACAGGGAGAATACAGCCTATCTATTAGACTCTCAGATCGTATGGGACCTTGGTTGTGTACTGTGCTGACGCCGGTTGGTGGTATTCACAGGGAGAATACAGTATATCTATTGGACTCTCAGATCGTAAGGGACCTTGGTTGTGTACTGTGCTGACGCCGGTTGGTGGTATTCACAGGGACAATACAGTCTATCTATTGGACTCTCAGATCGTAAGGGACCTTGGTTGTGTACTGTGCTGACGCCGGTTGGTGGTATTCACAGGGACAATACAGTCTATTAGACTCTCAGATCGTAAGGGACCTTGGTTGTGTACTGTGCTGACGCCGGTTGGTGGTATTCACAGGGATAATACAGTATATCTATTAGACTCTCAGATCGTAAGGGACCTTGGTTGTGTACTGTGCTGACGCCGGTTGGTGGTATTCACAGGGACAATACAGCCTATTAGACTCTCAGATCGTAAGGGACCTTGGTTGTGTACTGTGCTGACGCCGGTTGGTGGTATTCACAGGGACAATACAGTATATCTATTGGACTCTCAGATCGTAAGGGACCTTGGTTGTGTACTGTGCTGACGCCGGTTGGTGGTATTCACAGGGAGAATACAGCCTATTAGACTCCCAGATCGTAAGGGACCTTGGTTGTGTACTGTGCTGACGCCGGTTGGTGGTATTCACAGGGACAATACAGCCTATCTATTAGACTCCCAGATCGTAAGGGACCTTGGTTGTGTACTGTGCTGACGCCGGTTGGTGGTATTCACAGGGACAATACAGCCTATTAGACTCTCAGATCGTAAGGGACCTTGGTTGTGTACTGTGCTGACGCCGGTTGGTGGTATTCACAGGGACAATACAGTATATCTATTGGACTCTCAGATCGTAAGGGACCTTGGTTGTGTACTGTGCTGACGCCGGTTGGTGGTATTCACAGGGAGAATACAGCCTATTAGACTCCCAGATCGTAAGGGACCTTGGTTGTGTACTGTGCTGACGCCGGTTGGTGGTATTCACAGGGACAATACAGCCTATCTATTAGACTCCCAGATCGTAAGGGACCTTGGTTGTGTACTGTGCTGACGCCGGTTGGTGGTATTCACAGGGACAATACAGCCTATTAGACTCTCAGATCGTAAGGGACCTTGGTTGTGTACTGTGCTGACGCCGGTTGGTGGTATTCACAGGGACAATACAGTCTATTAGACTCTCAGATCGTAAGGGACCTTGGTTGTGTACTGTGCTGACGCCGGTTGGTGGTATTCACAGGGATAATACAGTATATCTATTAGACTCTCAGATCGTAAGGGACCTTGGTTGTGTACTGTGCTGACGCCGGTTGGTGGTATTCACAGGACCAATACAGTCTATCTATTGGACTCTCAGATCGTAAGGGACCTTGGTTGTGTACTGTGCTGACGCCGGTTGGTGGTATTCACAGGGACAATACAGCCTATCCAGAGCCAAACAGTCTTTCAAGTCGCTGGTTCAGATCCATGAGAAGAACGGTAAGTGTTTCACAGCTGTGAGGATCGGACAGACTCTGTGGGTGTTCATCTGGACAATGAGACGATATGATTGCGGTGGTACTAAGGTCGTATCTGTATCTGCGGTGGTACTAAGGTCGTATCTGTATCTGCGGTGGTGCTAAAGGTGTATCTGTATCTGCGGTGGTGCTAGGGGTGTATCTGTATCTGCGGTGGTGCTAAGGGTGTATCTGTATCTGCGGTGGTACTAAGGTCGTATCTGTATCTGCGGTGGTACTAAGGGTGTATCTGTATCTGCGGTGGTACTAAGGTCGTATCTGTATTTGCGGTGGTACTAAGGGTGTATCTGTATCTGCGGTGGTACTAAGGTCGTATCTGTATCTGCGGTGGTACTAAGGGTGTATCTGTATCTGCGGTGGTACTAAGGTCGTATCTGTATCTGCGGTGGTACTAAGGTCGTATCTGTATCTGCGGTGGTACTAAGGGTGTATCTGTATCTGCGGTGGTACTAAGGTCGTATCTGTATCTGCGGTGGTGCTAAAGGTCGTATCTGTATCTGCGGTGGTACTAAGGGTGTATCTGTATCTGCGGTGGTACTAAGGGTGTATCTGTATCTGCGGTGGTACTAAGGGTGTATCTGTATCTGCGGTGGTACTAAGGTCGTATCTGTATCTGCGGTGGTACTAAGGGCGTATCTGTATCTGCGGTGGTACTAAGGTCGTATCTGTATCTGCGGTGGTACTAAGGGTGTATCTGTATCTGCGGTGGTACTAAGGTCGTATCTGTATCTGCGGTGGTACTAAGGGTGTATCTGTATCTGCGGTGGTACTAAGGTCGTATCTGTATCTGCGGTGGTACTAAGGTCGTATCTGTATCTGCGGTGGTACTAAGGGTGTATCTGTATCTGCGGTGGTACTAAGGTCGTATCTGCATCTGCGGTGGTACTAAGGTCGTATCTGTATCTGCGGTGGTACTAAAGGTTGTATCTGTATCTGCGGTGGTACTAAGGGCGTATATGTATCTGCGGTGGTACTAAGGTCGTATCTGTATCTGCGGTGGTACTAAGGTCGTATCTGTATCTGCGGTGGTACTAAGGTCGTATCTGTATCTGCGGTGGTGCTAAAGGTGTATCTGTATCTGCGGTGGTGCTAGGGGTGTATCTGTATCTGCGGTGGTACTAAGGGCGTATCTGTATCTGCGGTGGTACTAAGGTCGTATCTGTATCTGCGGTGGTGCTAAAGGTGTATCTGTATCTGCGGTGGTGCTAGGGGTGTATCTGTATCTGCGGTGGTACTAAGGTCGTATCTGTATCTGCGGTGGTGCTAAAGGTGTATCTGTATCTGCGGTGGTGCTAGGGGTGTATCTGTATCTGCGGTGGTACTAAGGGCGTATCTGTATCTGCGGTGGTGCTAAAGGTGTATCTGTATCTGCGGTGGTGCTAGGGGTGTATCTGTATCTGCGGTGGTGCTAAGGGTGTATCTGTATCTGCGGTGGTACTAAGGTCGTATCTGTATCTGCGGTGGTGCTAAGGGTGTATCTGTATCTGCGGTGGTACTAAGGTCGTATCTGTATCTGCGGTGGTACTAAGGTCGTATCTGTATCTGCGGTGGTGCTAAAGGTGTATCTGTATCTGCGGTGGTGCTAGGGGTGTATCTGTATCTGCGGTGGTACTAAGGGCGTATCTGTATCTGCGGTGGTACTAAGGTCGTATCTGTATCTGCGGTGGTGCTAAAGGTGTATCTGTATCTGCGGTGGTGCTAGGGGTGTATCTGTATCTGCGGTGGTACTAAGGGTGTATCTGTATCTGCGGTGGTACTAAGGGTGTATCTGTATCTGCGGTGGTACTAAGGTCGTATCTGTATCTGCGGTGGTGCTAAAGGTGTATCTGTATCTGCGGTGGTACTAAGGGCGTATCTGTATCTGCGGTGGTGCTAAAGGTGTATCTGTATCTGCGGTGGTACTAAGGGCGTATCTGTATCTGCGGTGGTGCTAAAGGTGTATCTGTATCTGCGGTGGTGCTAGGGGTGTATCTGTATCTGCGGTGGTGCTAAGGGTGTATCTGTATCTGCGGTGGTACTAAGGGTGTATCTGTATCTGCGGTGGTACTAAGGTCGTATCTGTATCTGCGGTGGTACTAAGGGTGTATCTGTATCTGCGGTGGTACTAAGGTCGTATCTGTATCTGCGGTGGTGCTAAGGGTGTATCTGTATCTGCGGTGGTACTAAAGGCGTATCTGTATCTGCGGTGGTACTAAGGTTGTATCTGTATCTGCGGTGGTACTAAGGTCGTATCTGTATCTGCGGTGGTGCTAAGGTCGTATCTGTATCTGCGGTGGTACTAAGGTCGTATCTGTATCTGCGGTGGTGCTAAGGTCGTATCTGTATCTGCGGTGAGACTAAGGTCGTATCTGTATCTGCGGTGGTACTAAGGGTGTATCTGTATCTGCGGTGGTACTAAGGGCGTATCTGTATCTGCGGTGGTGCTAAAGGTCGTATCTGTATCTGCGGTGGTGCTAAAGGTGTATCTGTATCTGCGGTGGTGCTAGGGGTGTATCTGTGCCGACTGTCTCGAGGTGGATTCATTCACCGTGAGCAAGATGGAGACAAGCTTGGCATTGATTCATTCACATCATGTAAATTAAATATGATGTGCTGCTACTGGATTTGTTCAAATGACCTCGTGTGTGATATTCATAGAATATTGAACTTGCACCCACCATGGTGTTACTATTATTTAACGGTGTTTTTATTGGCGACGAGTTAGATGTGTAACTGTGTTTAATAATGAACACTGGTATGTGATATTGTTGTTCATGAGACGTTCTTTTTGCTTCTAGGTGGATGCTCGGTCACTGTTTGAGAATTGATGTTCTCTATCATTTCGCCTATGGTATTGTTAAACCTATCGTGCTATCGTTTTCCGTTGTTGTTTTCCGTTCCCTTGCTGTTTTGTGTTTCACCTCTGTATGTCAATCTGTACTTGGGACTCAGTGTACCGGCGTTCCATAAAATCCCCTGCAATGTGTATTGATGCAGGGAATTCTCTGACAGGTGCTGTCCATGAGTGAGCTCCTCCGTCTGTTGATATACTATGTCGGCGTAGTCTTCATCACTCGACAGGTGGCATCGTTGAACACTTCGTGGCTATCCCCGTTCACAGAAGGTTGGGCGTTGATTGGCCTACCCTCTGAGAGTCCCTTCGGATTTTTCGCTGAAATCATGCTGGCTGCGTTCTCCACGTTTCGGGCTGGTTTATAGCTATCGTCGGTGACCCCCCTCCCTCCCTCCCCCTCCCCCACCTCCCTCTCTCTGACCACCTTATGTTAGAGCCCTCTTGACTATGTCCTCCCTGCAAGCTGGTTTACGGCCACCCTCTGTGAATGGCCCACTGATAGATACCCTTCCTGACTACCTTTCTCGTTTCAGGCTGGTTCATGGCTACCCTCTGTAAGGCCCCAGTCCCACTGATAGATACGTTTCCTGACTACCTTTCTCGTTTCAGGCTGGTTCACTGGCCACTGCTACCCTGTGTAAGGCCCCAGTCCCACTGATAGATACGTTTCCCGACTACCTTCCTCGTTTCATGCTGGTTCACGGCTACCCTCTGTGAATGGCCCACTGATACCCTTCCCGACTATCTTCCTCGTTTCAGGCTGGTTCATGGCTACCCTCTGTAAGGCCCCAGTCCCACTGATAGATACCCTTCCTGACTACCTTCCTCGTTTCAGGCTGGTTCACTGGCCACTGCTACCCTTTGTAAGGCCCCAGTCCCACTGATAGATACCCTTTCTGACTACCTTCCTCGTTTCAGGCTGGTTTGCGGGTACCCTCTGTGAATGGCCCACTGATAGATACCCTTCCTGACTACCTTCCTCGTTGCAGGCTGGTTCGCGGCTACCCTCTGTGAATGGCCCACTGATAGATACGCTTCCTGACTACCTTCCTCGTTGCAGGCTGGTTCGCGGCTACCCTCTGTGAATGGCCCACTGATGGATACGCTTCCTGACTACCTTCCTCGTTTCAGGCTGGTTCGCGGCTACCCTCTGTGAATGGCCCACTGATAGATACGCTGCCTGACTACCTTCCTCGTTTCAGGCTGGTACGCGGCTACCCTCTGTGAATGGCCCACTGATAGATACGTTTCCTGACTACGTTCCTCGTTTCAGGCTGGTTCGCGGCTACCCTCTGTGAATGGCCCACTGATAGATACACTTCCTGACTACCTTCCTCGTTTCAGGCTGGTTCACTCCGCCTAAGGCGGACGGTTAGCGGAGCTGTGTAGCGGAGCTGTGCCGCCGGTGTCGCCAACGTTGCGCCGCCAGAGAGAGAGAGAGAGAGAGAGAGAAAGAGAGAGCGAGAGAGCGAGAGCGAGAGAGAGCGAGAGAGAGCGAGAGAGAGAGAGCGAGAGCGAGCGATCTCCCCGAATGGTCCAGCTGTGCTACCCGTCTGTCTCGCTGGAGACACGCACACACACACACACATACACGCACGCACACACGCACACACACGGGCACACGCATATACACAGACACACACGCACGCACACACAAGAAGAGACAAACTGCTTAGGCAAACACAGACAGACAAACACACAGGCTGCACTGGGAACACCAGTACACACAGACAGATTCCCCGGATGGCACGCTTCTGCACACCCTGAGAGAGAGACTGCACAGACGACACTCTAAACACGTATGCACGCACACCCGTACACATACACACACGTATGTATACAACACAAATACACGGCACAGACAGACGATACACACACACACACACTTACACACACACACACACACCCACACACACATACATACACACCCACACACACATACACACCACAGACCGGCCGGCTGGGGCGCCGTGCAGCCGCACGCCCAGAGACAGAGGGACGGAGGGACGGAGGGACGGAGAGAGGAGCAGGAGTGGACAGGACGCACCCGTGCTGTGTAGATAGAGATAGCCGAGGCGGAGCGGGGCCGGAGAGCGCCCGCCCCGCCCAATTGTAAATACGGCCGAGATCCGTTTTTGTACGCTAAGATACCTCCTAGGTTCGCACTCGCTCGCCTGCCTCCTCGCGCGTGCGCGTGCGTGCGGTGTGCGTGCGCGTTCGTGCGGTGTGCGCGAGTGAGTGTGTGTGAGTGGGTGTGTGTGAGTGTGTGTTAGTGTTTGTGTGAGGTCGGCGCGGGCCGGGTTGGTGATGAGGAGCGGAGGCTGGCGGGGAGATGATGTGGAAGATGATGATGGAGGTGAAGAGGAGCATGGAACCAGAGTTGTAGATAGAGTGGAGTACAGGTGACGTCGAAGCGAAAGCTAGAAAGGAAGCTTGCGCAGACGCTAAAGCTAAAGCCTACGCTGGGGACTGACTTTGAACCGGCGCTGAAGCTAGAGCTGTAGCTGTGGAAACCCAAGCTAAAGCTCAGCGAAAGCTAGAGCGGAAACGAAAACCGATGTTGTGACGCTGAGCTAGCCGCGATGCTAAAGCTAGAGCCAACGTCAAAGCTCGTTCTGACACTAGCTAACTGCCGAGCTAGCCGCTGAACTAGCTTCAGCTGAGACATTAGGCTGAAGTTGGTCGACCTGACCCGACCCGTGACCGGCCCGATTCCATGGGTATTGCCGGCGGTGGCGCGGCCGCGAGCCGAGCGGCCGTCGCCGCTGTTTTGTACGTGTAGAGCGGTAGGTAGCGCCGGTCACTGGTGCGGCGTACTGCGCGGTCCGCGGCGGACCGGGCCCCTGGCTTCGGACCCGGTCCGACGCTCCGCAGCTGTCTTCGAATGTCCTCGTGTGTTTGTGTGTCTGTGTGTCTGTGTGTGCGTGTGTGGGTGGGAGTTTGTGTGTGCATGTGTATCAGACAGTGTACAACATTTCACTCGCGCTCGTTCTCCCCTCTTTCGAATGTTGGCGGTCGGGCGGCGGAGAGGGGAGGGGTGCTGCTCGCCGCCCGTGTCTCGTGAACTGGTCTTGTTCTTAGCTGGTAATCGTAGTGCGCACCCACACCACCGTAGCGAATAGGCGGAGTTATTTTTGATAAGGGACTCTGTATTAATTTGTGTGTTGCACGAGTGTGTGTCCCCCGCCACGCCGAGACAGAAAGCCGTAAGTGCCGCGTGCCCGCGCGGCGGTTAGGCTTTCTGCCTGGGCGCGGCGGCCTGTCTCGGTCGTGTCGACTCTATGGCGAAAGATTGCCTTCCTCTACTGTGCACCGCGCGCGCGTCTCGTCTCGTGTGACGGACCCGCGCGTCTCCTATCGCCGCGGGAACCGAAGCCGCTCTGTGCGTGTGGCGAACTGCCGCGCCGCTGCAGGACTGGTGCCGCGCCTTTTCAATCAAGACTGTACTGTAGGTCTGCGCCGAAATACACTGTTCGGCGACCATGCCGCGAGTCTGTGCACGTGGAGTGGGAGGGCTGGGAGATGGACGGAAGTCGGCTGGAAATGGAAGGAGCTACGGGTTAAAGGACTAGCGTTTAGCAATGCTTGGAGAATGCGATAGTGATGCCTTAAATTGCTATTCAAGATTTTTCGATTGAGTGTGGCAGTTGTAGCAATGAAATCCAAGTGATTTGTTTTCCAAGTGAGTTTCGTTAGGACTGCCAACCGTTTGTGATGAGGTTCGTTTGCTGGAGAGGTTGGTTTGGCAGCGGCTGCCGAGGACTATAAGCGCACCTGCGGTTGGACTCAGGACTGCAGTTACTGCCATGAATGACGAGACGTTAAGTAACTCAGTGACTGCAGTTACTGCCATGAATGACGAGACGTTAAGTGTCTCAGTTACTGCAGTTACTGCCATGAATGACGAGACGTTAAGTAACTCAGTGACTGCAGTTACTGCCATGAATGACGAGACGTTAAGTATCTCAGTTACTGCAGTTACTGCAGTTCCTGCCATGAATGACGAGACGTTAAGTATCTCGCATTGGTGGTGGTCCGGTTACAACTGGCTGCATGGAGATTAAATGTTTATTGCGGATTGAAGGTAGAAACGCTGTCGGGTTCTAGGCAGTGTCTTTATTGTATTGACATGGTCGGGTTTCACCTGAATTAGACCAGACAGATAACGTCGCCGTTCGTTCTAAACAATGTCACGGGATTCGTTTCCTCCTGTGTCCATGTTCTATAATTGCTGACAGTTATAATTGTTAGCAACTATTTATTGAGAATAATCGGCATACCAGGCTGTAACAAACTCGATAAGGACAACTTTGAGATATTTGGTAAAGATATTTCTAGTGAAATCGACATTATATGTTCCGATGACAAAAGTAACGACGGTCAAAAACACCGCGTTAAAGACACTGCGTAGTGTTTTATAAGTACACTGTACGGAACCTCATAACAACAAAACAAACAAAAGATCAACAATCGCCGCCTCACTATATACAATAACAACTGCGCGGCGCGACGCGCAGATATGTGGCACAACAAATGTGCTCTCGTCTTTGTCCCTCAACTGCCTCAAATAGCGGGCGTTGAAAACTGCCTGACAATGGACATTCGCACCACGCCACACATAGTACAATTAACCCCATTCCAGCTCAATGAACTATCGTCGAATGCAGTCTGGGCCGCAATATGCACTGAGATGTGCGTGGACGTGCGAAGGACCTGGACCGCTGCCGCTGCTGTTGCCGCCGATAAAATAGGCAGACTTTTCAGGGTTGCACCTAGTGGCCAGTAGAGTCCTTCATGGGACACATTTTCAGCCCCCATCCCGTTCCAGTTCGTTCAGGCAGACCCAAACCCGTTCCAATCCAAATTAATAATTGATGGGGCTCCCATTCCCACCCATTCCCACCCATTTTAGCATATTTCACTGTTTGTGGTGCTAAAAAATGATATGGTCTGTCCCAAACCTGTTCCAACCCGTTACATTTCACAAAATTGCCCCATTCCCACCCATTGCCATCCCGTTCCATGGGTTCTATGGGGATTCCCATTCCATGGGGCTCTAGTGGCCAGTACTATGATAGACATGGCAGGCTAGGAACCTATGCTCCCTGTGTCCGGTGAGGATGAGCAATAGTTCCCTTTTAAGTCTAGCTGCTCTTCACCTGGGGTGGCTATTTCACGGGTAAAGAGAGCTCATTGGATACCAACGGAATCTATCCCGCAGGCGCGCATTTGATGACGGCAGAGGTGCATGTGTTCGTGAAGACAGAAGACATGCGTCGGGCTGATCCTCTTCCAATGGGTCGTCTGTTGTAGACGGTTTTCTCTCATCATTTATCTCGTCAAAATACAGACTCTGAGCTGAGGAATACAAAGCCACCCACTCTGGTGGTTGGTTGCGCGCATAGTCTCTGCATAGCCTACAGCGGCTGCCAGCCTCCATACTGAACACTGTTGGGCGGCAGCCTAAACCCGACTCCAGGCGTCATCCGACTGGCCGACCGCTGCGGGTCCACGGCCGCGTCATATATGACGTCACTGGTGCCGGATGTGACGTCAGCGGAGCTCACGGAGCCGGGGTACAGCACGGACGCCCCAACACTGACGCTGGTGTGGTCTTCAGAGCCGGCATGTGGTTTGCGGGAACCAACACTGACGTTGGGGTTGTCTCCAGAGCCGGTCTGTGGTCTGCGGGAACCAACACTGACGCTGAGGTGCTTTCCAGAGCCGGTCTGTGGTCTGCGGGAACCAACACTGACGCTGGGGTGGTCTCCAGAGCCGGTCTGTGGTCTGCGGGAACCAATACTGACGCTGGGGTGGTCTCCAGAGCCGGTCTGTGGTCTGCGGGAACCAACACTGACGCTGGTGTGGTCTCCAGAGCCGGTCTGTGGTCTGCGGGAACCAGGCCGACGGAAGTCAGAAGAAGTCGGCTTCTTGTTTCTGCGTCCGGTTGGTTTGCGTTTGCTGGGGGCGATGGGTTTCCTGGGGCGCTGTTGGTGTTGTGTACGGAGCTGGTGACCGCTGGGTGAAGCCAGCTGTTGTCCTGCGCTCGCTTGACGGTCCGAGCGCTCGGAAAACGGCTCGAAGAAGAAATCTGACTTGGACGAGCCTACCCAGTGTCCAGGGGGCGCCAGGGGCGTCTTAGCTGAGGGGTACACCCAGGAAGTCGACTGACGGCGCTGCGCGGCCGGCACACGCCACGGACCCTGCGGCGGCCTCCTGCCTCGCCGGTTCACCGCCAGAGGCGCTGGTGTTGCTCTCCCAGTGTACCGCAGATTGAAGTCGAGCGGCGCGGGCCGAGCCGAGCCGAGTCGAGCCGAGCCGTGAGCCAGAGGCAGCATGATAGGCGCCGTCTGAGCGGCAGATACGCGCTTCAGAAAGATGGTGTTCGGCAGGTGGCTGTTCTCAGAGCCATCTGTCGGTAGAGGTGAGAGGTACAGCTTCCCTGGGCCGACGCGCGGCGGACGGAGAAATCGTCTCCGAAATCTTTGTGAACTGAAAAAAGAATGAATGGTGATTTGAAGCGAATTAATTAATTTGCCTATAAAACAGTATTCGTCACGGGCCCACCAGCACCAAGCCAAGGCCCGGTCAAATTAATAATATTGAGGCCCAGGCCCGGTCCGTTCAAATTAAGCATATAATTATTTTCACAAAATTTGCAATAATTATCCTAGCATATTTACTTGTATACTATAAATGTGAAACAATGAACCAACTATGCTAACAAAAAAAGCCACAGCCGCAGCAACAGTGGGTTGCTGTGTAAGTGTTAAAATATATATTAGGTTAAAATATTTTTGAGCTCTGACCTGAGCTTGTGCGACGCGCGCATTACTTCAAAATTGTCAGGCCCAGGCCCATCCAGAGCCCAGTGATTTGCTTAAAGTTGAGCCCAGGCCCAGCCCAGCCCCAGCCCATGGCCCATAGGGCCAGACCAGCCCATGGCGAACTCTGCTATAAAAGCCTGATGTTGGTTTATAAGTGCATCGAAAAATGTGCTTCAAACGTTGCAAGCTCCTACTTTTTTCAAAGTTAATAAATACATTTCGTATTTGAACGTCAATGCCATGTTAAATGTCATTGCCTCGACGTTGTGCGCGTAACATTTAGGAAACTCTTCAAGTAATCGATTAACATTCGGACTCAGAGTTAGCAGATCTGTGGTTACCATTTGAGGTCAGCCCTATTGCCACTATCATACCACCGGAGAAAACGGTCACATCGGACCCGAAAATGCTGGGTCCTTTATCTCACAAACGTCTCACCGCCATGCGTCACATTGGGAAATCAAATGGGGCTCGCAACCTCGAAGGGGAAAGTGGACATCGCATCCCAATCAGGTAAAAGTAGGGCTCGACTTATTATCATATCATGGCCATAAAAAGTGGTGGCGGGGAAAGTGAGTCGAGAGTTAGAATGAGAGCACACCGCTAAATATCTGGATCTCAGCCAACTGAAAACCAGGCTGATGTTGGTCGAAATGGTGTCTGGCAGATACTGAGAAAGGAGTTAGCGGGCTCTACGAATAAAAGTAAGAACTGCGAAGCATTAGTGAAAAGAAAGGACCGAATTAGTTAGTCCGTAGTTATGTCCATATGTGGACTGTGCAGAGCACCCTCCGCCTGGCTAAATTCAAAGCATTTTTTATGGATAAAGAGAAAGGCATACCAAAATTCTGCACATTTTCGAACTAATTAGGCGATAATAAGCCTAAAATATGATGGACATTAAGCAATTGAGCATGTCTCTCCGCTCTGTCCCCCATGCCACATATCGTCGAACCTATCGATACATCTGATAGTATTAACGATCTGGAATGGTCACATGTAAATGGTGACAGAAAAGCCCTACCTGTGTCTGCGTCCTAGGAGCGCCCTGCCCTGCGGTCTGCCGGGGGTTCTGCTATCATCTGTCGCGGGGCGGCCGGCCAGCACTCCTCCGAGGACCAGAGCGGATACAGCCAGAAGGAGCAGCTGACTGCGCATCTGAGGGCAGAAGACGCACAGGTTAGCTGCATGTCACAGGTCACAGGTCTCAGGTCACAGGTCACAGGTCACATGTCACAGGTCACAGGTCAGAGGTCACAGGTCACAGGTCACAGGTCACAGGTCACAGGTCACAGGTCACAGGTCACATGTCACAGGTCAGAGGTCACATGTCACAGGTCACAGGTCAGAGGTCACAGGTCACAGGTCAGAGGTCACAGGTCACAGGTCACAGGTCACAGGTCACAGGTCAGAGGTCAGAGGTCAGAGGTCAGAGGTCACATGTCACAGGTCACATGTCACAGGTCACATGTCACAGGTCACAGGTCACAGGACACAGGCCACAGGTCACAGGTCACAGGTCAGAGGTCACAGGTCACAGGTCATGGTTACAAGTCACATGTCGCAGGTCATGGTTACAAGTCACATGTCGCAGGTCACATGTCACAGGTGAAGGTCACATGTCACAAGTGAAGGTCACGTTACAGGTGAAGGTCACGTGTCACAGGTGAAGGTCACGTGTCACATGTAACTGCCACATGTCACATGTGACTCACATGTCACATGTGAAGGTCACATGTCACAGGTGAAGGTTACATGTCATAGGTGAAGGTCACATGCCACAGGAAAAGGTCACATGTCACGGGTGAAGGTCACGTGCCACAGGTGAAGGTCACGTGTCACAGGAAAAGGTCATATGTCACAGGTGAAGGTCACATGTCACATGTGACGGTCACATGTCACAGGTGAAGGTCACATGTCACAGGTCATAGTCATAAGTTACAGGTCACATGTCACGGGTCATGGGTCACAGGTCAGCTGTACGGAGCCACTGGACACACTAGTGAGACTGAGAATGATAATTATAAAAAGTTTAAACGGCGGCAACAGCACCCATATGTGGAACGGAAACGGCAGTTTTTAAACAGTGTTTCGAAAAGAAAGGGAACATCCTGGGGATTTCACGGGGTACTTGTGGGAGATCTACCTAACCTACGCCGCCATAAAAGCAATGAAGCGAAGCAGTGAAGTGGTCACATGCTGAAGCGGCTGTATTTCTAACCACATGTCTACATAAACAGCCTCAGAGAAACTCGTTTTATTGCTACTAATCCTGACTTTCGTGTCATATCCTAGTGCCGGGAGCAGACCATAGAAAGTAAATATAACCATTTTGTTTGTCAGTTCTGTGGTGAGGGAAAACAAGACAGCTCTCATCCTCGGAAAGTCTGACCCGTCATAGTGGTACTTTAGGCCCTGTATTCTGCACTGAAAGAGATACGAAAGAGATTTGTACGCGACGGCCTAACAGAATCGATCCTTATTTGGTACCGTAGCGAAATGCTTCTAACCTTCTCCGCTGTTCTGCTATCAGTGAACTAATGAATATGCACCAATTCAAGAACATCAACCCAGCTGTTTAATGATGCGTTTAACTAGGATATAAAATCGCCCTACACACTGGAACAGAGAGCGATTTCTCATGTTGTCCCGGGCGGATGCCAGGGAATGTTGTTTCCAGGAGACCCGGAGACGGAGACGGAGACGGAGACCGAGAGAGACCCGGAGATCTGGGACGTGATAGGATTAGTCAGATCCTTGGAACGGGACACTCCCTCGCCCGACCTGACGACGCACCTCTCATCGAGCTAATCAAATGGTGCCGCGAGTTAATTTAGTTTATTTATCCATTTAGACGTGCTAGCGCATCCACGCAAGCGTATATGCTTACAATACGCTGTCCTGGCGTTCCCACGAAATCGGGCAGTACTTGAATTGTGATTCACTGTACTTATGGGTATTACGTGCCCGTTGTAATGGTTTATCAGATTATAATTAGTTATGTTAGTGTAAATGTTATAATTATTGCATATGCAGTCTAATATGCGTTCTGCGTGTCTCGCAACTACTCGACTTCTTCGCTTTTGCTCATTTATAATTGACACTGCGGCCGGTGACGTTTCTTATCATATAAATGTTTTTAACGAATTTGAACGAATTTGAACGAATTTGAACGAGTAATAGCGTTATTTTATCCGTTAACTCAATCCAGTCAAACTTGTATACATAGTGACGCCGTATATAATCTAATAACACAAATTCTCTTTTTCCTTAAATACTTAAATAACAGCAATAACTAAGGAATAAGAATAACGAAGACTTAAATATTTACCTTGTGATACACCTGTTATGAGATATCTACTTGTATGTGCTGAAAATGTTTGTTCGCCGACTTCATACAAAAATGAAAATATTAGTAAAAATGTAGCCAATTAGGAAAATAAATCAAAGATAATCTATTTTGATACTGTTGCTGCCGCCTGCCATAGCAAAATTTGCTTTCACAGAAATAATTTCCCAAACCAATAATATTTGAGTCTAATTTACATATTAGCAATGCCTATTTTAACATGTTAACTGGGAGAGGGGCAAATGCCCCCGCAGTCAGCAGAATTGCCCCCCCCGTCACGAAAGTTCGCCCACATTGAAAAAAATTATAGGAACCTAATATTATGCTCCATAATGAATATACTTTGATAATTATTGTACTTAAAAACTTCTTCTTTTTTTCTCATCAAAACAACGTATTTTTTTCCTCACGGAGTTTGAAGACGATGCGACAAGTGAGTCGAGTAGGTATTGTTCATAATTATGTGTTTTTTGGGTGTCTTGTAACTTTTTTATTTTAGAATAAGATTAGCTCATTGGTGTATTTTATTTTATGTGTATGTACGGATTTAAGAGTTTGAGTAGCCGGAGTGGGACTAATTGGCCGGAAGTTGAGTGCCGTAGCTGCCGCCCAAGCCACCTCGTTTTGCGTCAGTTTCGTCTCAAAGATGGCGCGGCGTGACATGGACAATTGTAACATTTTTGCTGGGGTCAAATGTAACAGTGTTACAATTGACCCCTATGGTCATACTACCAGTAAACCGCCCCTATTGGGCGGGGAACCGAGCGTGCCTACGCCTGCGTGAGGGTCCCCACTCCTGCGCGAGCGTGAAGCCTACGCCCGAGTCACCGGTATTACTGCTGCTCGACAACCACGCGTCTCACCTCAGTGTGGAGGTCCTCGACCTGGCGAAGGACAGCGGAGTAGTTATGCTCACTTTTCCTTCTCACTGTTCCCACCGCCTACAGACTGCCTCTGGACAGAAGCGTGTTGGGCCGTTTACGAGGCGCCGTTCCACTCACAAATCACATGGATACGTGGATGAGAAGCACCCCAGGAAAGACGACCAGCATCTACGATATCCCACAGATCGCTTCGGAGGCCTGGGTTTCGGCTTCGGCGTTCACCACAAGTAACATCCAGAGTGGCTTCCGGACAACAGGCATCAGTCCATGCAATCCGGATATATTTACCGACGAAGACTTCGCACCGAGCGACGTTACAGGCCGACCAAAAATGAGACAGACCAAAAATGCACCCCTAACCAATCAGGCATCCGAGGGCGTGGCCACAGAGGACATAGCACTTCCTGCAAAGGCTGGTCTATCAGGTATCGGACAGGCTGATCCATCGGGAATTGAACAGCCTAATCCATCAGGGATTGAACAGCCTAATCCATCAGGGATTGAACAGCCTAATCCATCGGTGATCGAACAGCCTAATCCACCAGGGATTGAACAGCCTAATCCATCAGGGATTGAACAGTCTGTTCTATCGGGGATCGAACAGCCTCTTCTATCGGAGATCGAACAGCCTGTTCCCTCGGGGATCGAACTGTCCGGTCCATCGGAGATCGCTTCGAAACCGCTCACCCCATATGTGCCAACTGCGAATCGGACGGCGAGTAGACGACTACAGACCGTGCGGCACAGATTGTAGAAGTGTTTCGAGTTGTGATGTTTTCTCTACTATAGCACACTTGGTCAATAAGTGTTCTGGGCCTGCTAAGCCCTGTTAGATAGTTGCTTTAACCTGAGAAGGGCTAGACCTGTGTGTTTTTTTTAATCCGGGAAGAGTTAACACGCGCACTGGAGGGCCTCTGATAATTACACGTACTGGAGGGGATGGGGGACGGATTCCGCCCCCCCCCCCCCCCCCCCCCCACTAAGATCTCGGCCCGCCTAAGAGCCACAATAACTAAATTTGTAGGGTATAGAGGTACTGTGGGATCTCTGTTTTGTGAAAATATAATGACTCTAGGTCAATATCTTCAAGGTTAAATGAGGTCAAATATGCTAAATTTTGCTTGTTATGCGCTCCTTGGCTTGACATTGTTATGGAACGCATTGATTGCATGTATATACCCCCAAAATGTTTGTTTTAATGATTTGTTGGAAAATCTAATGATACAATAGGTATGATAGAAATTGCATTTGACCTCAGGTCATTTACATATCAACATTTCACTGCGGTCATTTTGGAGACATTTGGAAGTTTTTATCAGGTATCGGACTTTGATGGCCTATAACTCAAAAAGTTTTCGGACGATTTGTATTTTGCTTACTTTAAACGACGCGCCATTCATTTGTGAGAAGGTGCACTATACATGATGCATATGGACCCGTAAAATCAGGATATATTCATTATATATAATAAAAAAACAGGAGGGTGGTCGGATTTCGCCCCCCCCCTCCAGTGCGCGTGTTAAAGATGTGAGAGATTCATCCGTTGCGAAGTCGCATTTTTATGATGTGGGGTTTGATTTTGCCCTGAGCAAGGTGGAACTGTTATTTTGTTTTATCCAGGAAGAGCTCAGGGAGTAAGGAGCCAGTTTTCATTTTCAATAAAAGCTGCTATGGATAAAAGTTGATATCACTACACCATTCGTTAACATGGTACAATTGACCCCGGGTGCTGTTACAATTGATCCCGTACCTGGGTCGATTGTAACAGCTGAAGTGACTTTTTCATACCGACATTTCGACCCCTAAAAGTAGTTATTTCGGAATCATTTCACATCTGCTACAGAGGCAAAACAGCAACGTTTGTGAAAATCTGAGAAAGAGTTCTCTAGCCTATAACGTTTTGGCTCCAGAATCAAACATGTTAAAAAATGTTACAATTGACCCCAGTCTCCCTACAAATGCTTCAACATTTAACAAAACAATTATATCAAGTAGCAATACACCGTTCGTCGTCGTCCCGCACTACATTGATACGATATGCTGTGTGACGAATTTCCATTGCTTTTATCTCTGAGCTTCAACCGGAGAACAACTTTTGATATAAGGAAATTATATCCCGGTGCCATTTATCATAAATCATTGTATAATCATCACCATTATCATTATCATTATCGTCATCAGCATCATCATCATCATCATCATTATCAACATATCACCACCGTTATCATCACCATCATCATAACGAAGAATCGAACTTGACTCATATGAATACATGGAGTGAATCAAATCATAATAGCTTCCATTTATTGGAGTAGTTCGTCTACTTCGACATTATAATTGATAAACTGATACAGTAATATGCCCGCATTGTAAAGCTCCATCCATTATTATTTCGAAAGCCTTCTATTGATGACAATTTGTATGTGATTAGTGAAACTTACAGCGCTGTAAGTTGTAACCAACCCTTGTCAAAAGGCGTTATTTCAAATATACTGTGAAAAGTGGAAATATTATTCCACTAAGCAAAACACGTTACACCCCGCTATAGCAATTGCGGTGAAATACCTACTGCCAAACACGGCTCAATGATGCATTCCTTTGGCATATGGATTACGTCTTTTTACCTTTGTAAAATAGACACGTTTATCCAATCCCCCCCCCCCCCCCCCACTGACATTTCCTTAAAATAGACCCTACATATTAGTATTATACCTACGCGCACCTACTGCCAGAGCAAACATGGTTCCGAACCACGTTAAGGCTTAATATAAACCACTTAAAATAAACTACTGCTAAACAGTGCATGTTATGTTTGGTGAATATTTTACACGATCTGAAGGCGACTTAAACTGGCAAGGACACATTCACACAATCTGAAGGCGACCACAACTGGCAAGGACACATTCACACGATCTGAAGGCGACCAAAACTGGCAAGGACACATTCACACGATCTGAAGGCGACCAAAACGGGCAAGGACACATTCACACGATCTGAAGGCGATCAAAACTGGCAAGGACACATTCACACGATCTGCAGGCGACCAAAACTGGCAAGGACACATTCACACGATTTGAAGGCGACCAAAACTGGCAAGGACACATTCACACGATCTGAAAGCGACCAAAACGGGCAAGGACACATTCACACGATCTGAAAGCGACCAAAACTGGTAAGGACATATTCACACGATCTGCAGGCGACCAAAACTGGCAAGGACACATTCACACGATCTGAAGGCGACCAAAACGGGCAAGGACACATTCACACGATCTGCAGGCGACCAAAACGGGCAAAGACACATTCACACATGCAAACAAACGTGCTATTATTCGCCCATTAGGTTCGCCCGTTACTATTGTTCACCCGTTAGGAATCCAAACTAATTAGTTGAGCAATACAACACCGATTTGTGTTCTGGCTTAAAACGAAACGCCTTCACTTACCTTGCTTTCTGATGTGACTGGATGTCACCGAAGAGACCGTGCTAATGTCCTGGTGGACTGGTGCCCCCCGATGTCCCCTGATGTCCTCTGCGCTGCAGTGTCCCCGGCCTGATATGACCTCTGGTCACCGCTCGTCCCGGCCAGCAGCTGTGCCCTTCAGGAGCTGTGCTTGAGCAGAGCTGCCGAGCTGCGATGGAGTCCAGATCAGAGCTGCCGAACTGAGATGGAGTCCAGATCAGGGACTAGGGCGATCAGGGATCAGGGTCCAGATCAGGGACCGCTTCGGAGGCTGGAAGCTATCCAGAGATGGAAGAAGCTCCCCGGAGGGTACCTCCGGCCAGACCTGGTCTGTGGCCGTCCTGCGGGTGTCTCGTCTCCTATAGCTTCTCTTCCGTCTCCCGGGATGTTCGTCCTCTGTTGCCTTCCCTCCGTCTGCTCCGTCTGCTCCGTCTGATCCGTCTGCTCCGTCCCTCGCGACGTCCTGCGGTCCCCTATCGCAGTCCGCTCCGCCTCTCAGAGTGTCCTGAGCTTCTATGCTGTCTCTCCGAGTCGCCCCGTGCCGTGCCGGCGGATCGAATGCTCTCCGCCGCCGCCGCCGCCGCCGCCGCCGCCGCGCCCCGCTGGGCCGCACCGGATCGGCTTTCCCTCTCCCAATCAGTGGAGCTCACTCTGCCCCAGAACCGGCCCTGACGCTGCGAGACGGGAGTGAAACGGGCGCGAAATGGGAGTGAAACGGGCGCGAGCAGCAGTCCTGAACGCAGTCCCGAGCAGCAGTCCCGAGCAGCAGCCCCGAGCAGCAGTCCCGAGCAGCAGTCCCGAACGCAGTCCGAACGCAGCCCCGAACGCAGCCCCGAGCAGCAGCCCCGAGCAGCAGTCCCGAGCAGCAGTCCCGAGCAGCAGTCCCGAGCTGCAGCCCCGAGCAGCAGTCCCGAGCAGCAGTCCCGAACGCAGTCCCAATCAGCTGCCCGAACGCAACCCCGAACGCAGCCCCAAGCAGCAGCCCCGAACGCATGACCGCATTCTGCCAGGTCCTCATTGGCTCTGTGGAGTTCTGTTTCGTTTCCTCGGCTCTGTTTTGGATACCAGATGATGTTTACTTGGTTGTACGAAGCTAAGAAGGATTAGATTGTATCGGAAAGCACTAGTGGATGGTTTAACCGTTCACCCGTTGACCCGTTCACATGTTAACCCGTTCACCCATTGACATATCTTGAGAGACCTTGATTTTCTTCGCTGAAGTGTCGGCGATCAGCATGTTCATTGCTGTTTAGGTGAACTGTGAAAGTGTCCGTTGGTGCGCTCCCGTCTCAAACCCATAGACACCGTCTTTAACCCGGCATTGACTGGGGTCTCAGCCGAACGCCATTGACTGGGGGGAGGGGGGGGACGCCCCCGGGTTATCTTCCGAACCAATGATCGCAGCGAGACGCGCAAGGCGGCATTCGATATCCCTCAATGAGACAAATCTAAAACATGCTCAAACATTTCAAAGTGAGGTCAAATGTCAGGTCACGGTCAGGTCAAAGGTCAAAATCGCCGTATTTCAGTTTATGGGCCATACTTGCCATCCAAAGCCTTCGGTTACGACCATGATCACCCAAAGTGCTGCCAAAGGTATGATACACATCCAGCATGAGCTAAAGTGAGATTGTTGGCCAAGGTCAAAGTCAAGGCCTGGTCACAAAAGGTCACTATGCTCAAAATAGCTACGAAAGTCATGCAACACATGTTTCATGAGTTCTTTTCCACGTTTAATTCGATAGTGATAGTAATTTTACCACCTGATTTCATTTACGTGAAGTTAATGTCAAGCTCAGGTCAAGTTCAGGTCAATGAAGGTAAAAATGTTAAATTGATAAATCTAAATAAAAAAGTGATGTTTCTAGACCAGTATTGTGCCAGTAATACAGTAGTGCCATTTATTTGTCTGTACCTGGTCAATACAAGCCAAAAATCGCAGTTTGTAAATATGACGTCATGAGTTACCCATACTTTAGATGCCGTAAGTCAGTCAAAAATGGTAATATCATTCTGAAATTTGGTGTGGTAGTTTTCTATGTGTGGTTCTCTGACATATATGCCGGCTTTTTTTAATATCTTTGACAAATTTTATTTTGTGTTTTTTTTTGGGAGGGGGGGGGGGGTCAAAAACCAAAACGTTTAAAACTCCGATATAGCCATATTGTAGCTCTTGCCATTTGCTATCTTTTGACATTTTTGGATTGCAGTTTACTTTAAATATGGCATTTGTACGGTCTGTTACATTTTAGCTGATTTTGGTGTAAAACTCGTGTGTAGTGACGTCACTAAATTCGCTATAACTCGGAATTTGTCGACGAAATTGCTTTATTTTTTTCACAGAAGACGTAAACGTGATTTAGAAGAAGGTACCCGAAGTTTCACGCTGATAGCGCTATTAGTTTTTTTAGATATTACGAAAATTCATCAGGGGGCGTTAAACGCCCCCTCCCTCCCCAGTCAATGGCGGGAACTAACTTAATGACTGTATCGCACGGGTCCAAAACAGTAAAAGCACCGCGGCTCCTCACACGCTTGCCACGGACCCTTCATGCATAAGCCCGGCCCTACCCGGGCCCACTGACTCTTAGCTCATGCCCGCCCATACCCGTTGGCTAGTCCCAATGGCAGGCCCGGTGCCCGCCCGCTGGGGAAAATAATACAAGACGAGCCACATAATTACCCGATAATGAACTCCTAGTAACAAGACAACAGTTATGCCTTCATCACAAATTTCAAAATATTATTCACGTATAGAATCACGTTGAAAATTAAGCTACTTAGCGGCATGGCAAGTGCACATTTGGTGCCCATACCCCGTGATACCCGCCCGTAGCTCATTCGAATGCAAAAATGTATACCCGACCCAAGCCGGTGAAGGGATTGAATGGGTGCTTATGGGTATACCCGGCCCGTGGCCAACACTGCCGCACACCCCGACTGCCGGTCACGGTCTGCCCCGCTCCCCGCCCGGCGACCCGACCTGACCCCAGCACCATGACAGATCGACCAGGCCATAACACCCTACATATCATATTTAGATAACACTACGTGTCGGGGATTATCTGCATGGGCCGTAGATTCACGCTGTGAAATTTTCGGCAACGTCCGTCGAATGATCTTCGAATTTCAGCATTGGAAAACTTTGTAATGTTATGCAAAACTATAATTTTCAGAGGGAAATATCTCCCATCTAAATCATGCGAGTCATATAAAGTCATATATCATCAAAATCGTCAGAAACCATATAATAATATTATGTAATCATTTTATTGGAAATTCCCAAATTTTGGAATTTTAACATCATGTGATCTCAAGTCAGATCACGTGATTTTATAATGTGGCTATTTAAAATTCGATATTTTTCCCATACCAAAATCGACTTTGATACATTAGCCTTCGATGGTAAACAAAAAATGGCGATAGGTGTTTTCTCTAAATACTTTTTTATATTTTTGTATTTGGAAAAATCATGGTCACCAGCACGTCTTTGGTAATAATTTTGCACGTAATTGGGCTAGAGAGCTTTACTCAACAGCATTACATTTGCCTCGTTGAGCTGCATTCAATGATGCATATCATGACCCCTGCAGGTCGCTCCATGACATCAAGGTCACGTGACCTGAGGTTGATTTATTAAATGACCTTGCTTGATTATTAAATGGATTTGTTGAGAGAAAAAAAAATGCCAACTTTGTGCATTTTGTACCTATATAAAATACTTTTGGCTACTTTTATAGCATTCTCGGTCTGCAAATAAGGATGAGAAAATTCGATGTTTTGTTCTTGAGGATCCACATTCCACAGCCGCCTCTATCGGCGAAATATTGAATTATGTCATCACGTGATCTTGATCACTGAGTGGAATAGGTTTTCACGTGATTCGAAAGGCCTGCCATCCTCCTATTCCACCTAAAAAATCACGAATTTTCACTGAGAACATTACGAAATCACGTGACCTGAATTTAGGTCATATGTAAAAAAAACATAATTACATTAATTTGTGATCAGTGATGATATGATGATATATAAGTTTCTATCATTCGAATTATTTAAATGGGAGATATCGCCCGCGCTTTTTTCCTTTGGATATTTCCCACTGGATAACTATCGCCCATAATTTTCCCTTCGCGCGTTCGGCATCTACTCTGTCGTAATCGCCCCGCAGAGCGTTCGGTATCTGCAAGAATTACCCATCGACTTTTTGTGTGCGCTGTAAACATGTATGTATCTCAACACAGGCGTGAAATTGGTATTAGTCGACCTTGAAAAGCAACCGGAATTACTTTGAGAACACAACATGTGCAAAAACTCAGTTAAAAGACAGCCAATGGCCGCGCGTGAACCCAGGCGGCAGTCAGCTGACTACAAGAAGGGATAATATCCAAGCGACCCCGCTCCAGACATTTTCCACGATTCTCGCCCGCGACGGAAAGTTATCGCGAATGGATTTTCCTTTTCCAGATATCGAACGTGATCCTGGAAAATTATCCATGAACCCGGAACATTATCCAACCATTTTCCAGATACCGAAGCACGGCAAAATATCTACAAGGCTGTATAGTTTAGGAAACATGGGCCTGTGCGCAGCAGAGGCTTTACAAACATTGTGAAGCTCTGCTACCCATGCTCTTCAAAATAGTGAGTTATATTTTGTGCAGCTTTTTGTGTTGTTTGAAAGTTATGGGTGTGCGTGTTAACCGCCGTGGTCGATGATAATCATCAGATGTTTTCGTGTCGCTCAATGTACAGTGTCAGAATGACAATGAAAGCAACTTGTTCTGCGTCGTCACCAACCAGTGGTCCCACCCTTCAAGACATTAGTATAAAACAGAACATCAATACCTGACGCATACATTAGTCCCTGGGGACCGGACTCCACTAAATCCCATCAACCGTAACCTGATTACCTTAATGTAACTTACACCAACTGTAACTGCTATCAGGGGCGCAGCCAGACCCTTTCAGAAAGCACTGGCGGATCTAGGGTTCGAGAATGGTGGGGGGGGGGTGGGGCTAAAATATCGCTCCGGTTCATACAGAGAAAGGTTGTTGACCGGGGGGGGGGGTGGGTAGAGGTCGGGTCGTCGGCGCGAAAAAGTCGTTGAGTGTGATGGGGGGGGGGGGGGGTTCCTTGTATTGAATACCCGCCGTGTTTCCTGTGGGCGGCATTTGCCCCTAATGCCCCCCACCCCACCTGGATCCGCCAGTGGGTAAAAACAACACAGACAGATCCAATTTTACCTCTCTGTCGCTTTCAAACATTTGTTGTAGCTAAGTTCATGCTGAGTCTGTCTTGACTAGTTGGAAATGCTAAAAATTGTGTAGGACCTCTACTCATAGCACCCATGAATGGCATCATCAGGGATAGGTACCTACCTAAGCATGGGTGCAAATGGGTGTCAGATTTAAAATTGGTGCCAATTACTTGAGTCTGGCTAATGACTGAGGCCAAAGTAGCTACATCCCAAGTTATGGTAATTAAAATGGACCTTGACAATGCAAAATAATTAACTTTACCTACACATTCATAAGTGTGAATTTTATTTTGCTACATGTTTACATGGGAAAGGGAAACAACGATACACGAAGTCCCCGACACAATTCCTCAATACTGTCGAAATGCGTTTCACGCACGCTATCAGCGCTTATAACTTTTGGCGCCAAAACGCGAGTTTTTTTATCTTACTTGGTTTGTAGGAGATCGCTCCAGATCGAAAATAGCGCCAGGACGCGCACGACCCATCATACTTAGGGACAGTGCGACGTCAAGACCATCATACTTTAGGGACTAGTGGCGTACCGAGTAGCATGATCAATGCAGGTCATGACTAGTCCTTTGGACCCGAGGCGCCCATGCAAAGCTGGCAGCCACAACGGATCAGTCACGACGCCCCTCTGGTCAGTGACGGCGGCCACTCCGGCCAGTGAGGACGCTCTCCCACCGGACCAGTGACGGCACTCTTACCGGTCAGTGACGTCGCCCCCGGCCAGGTGAGGGCGTCCTCTTGCCCCTAGACGGCGCCTCTACGGCCCGTGACAGGCGAGCCTCCAGGCCAGTGACGGCGCCCCCTCCCGGTCAGTGAAGGCGCCCACCTCCGACCAGTGACGGCCCCTCCGGTCCAGTGACCCACGCCCCACGCCGGGCGAGTGTGACGGCGCACTCTCCCGGCTAGTGACGGCGCCCTCTGGCGAGTGACGGCGCCCCCTCTGAATTGTGAGGACTGCCCCTCTTCGGCGAGTGACGGCGCACCCTCCCGGCAGTGACTCTCCTTCCGCACGGTGCGGAAGTGAGGCGCCCCTCGCAACATTTCTTAAATATTGGCGGCGCCCCGTCGATCGGGTGGCGCCCCTCAAGACAATGACCTGGTTCCTTTGTGGAATTGCTGCGTACGTCACTGCTTAGGGGAGCCATAAGTCAGTCAACACACTCAATATATTGCCTTTGACATTTGGTTTGAGGCATCGGTCCATACGTTGGTTCTCAATATATATTTACGGTTTTTTCCCATATGATTTGATATTTTTATATGATTTTATGAAGACAAAAAAAGTGGAGGAGAAAAAAATCCTCATAATCAAATTTCCAAATATTGATAAAAACCCGAAATATACCTATATTGGAAAACAGAACTATAGACAATACCCAACCGAATTTCAAAGCAATATCTTTAAGTTTTTGGCTGCCATTATGGGCTACTAAGTAAGATGGGTCTGGATTTTGTATTCGGGCATTTCCCTAATATTGCACACGCGCCCACTTTCCTCCTGCTACAAAATGCATATCAAAATGGAAGAAGGAACACGAACGAGGGAAAATTATTTTGTTTTCGCAAAAAGTTAGTATTTTTTTCGCAGTCAGTACCCATTTTTTTCATCCCCAGTTTCAGCGGATTTTTTTTTTTGGGTGGGGGTGGGGCCTAATTTCTATTGCCGCCCTCGTCGAGCATTGGGGATGGTGGGGGGGATTTACCCCTGCCGCCCCCCCCCCCCCTTCCCCCCTGAATCCGCCA
>JAXIVJ010002740.1:25000-104248 GCA_036785665.1 Chirona hameri | reverse complement strand
GAGCCATCGCTATGCCTCGCACTCGTCATTGTTACGAGCGAGCGCGAAGCGCTCGCTCGTCCTTCCGTGGTGTATGGGAAAAATCTGATTATGAGCGGTCCGGCCCGGCCCGTGGCGACGTTTTTGAGAAGCTCATATCTCGGCAACCGCACGTCCGATTAACTAGCGGAGTCTTTTGCTGAGCAGCGCCATCCAACCTTCTCTGTTTGAGACCAGTGGCGACTCATGTGGGTGACTACCACTGCACGTGGCGCGTGCCGCATGAGGGGTGTTGAAAAGTGTTTTCTCGCAAAAACTTCGCAACGGCTGGGCAGATTATATGCAAATTTGATGTGTGGTTAGGGACCCCTCAGCCGCCACCTTTCCACAAGTCAGGGGTGGGGTGCCTCTGCACGTGCGCACGTCATTTTCTGTATCTCAGAAACTACTTGCCCGATGGAGTTGAAATTCACCATGCATTTCGATATTTCAATCGCGCTCTCTCGTTCATCGCCAATTACGGCGACTTACTGGTAGTATGTGCGGAAGAAGACACAGTGATAACAAAATACTGGTTTGTATTCGAGTCACCAGAATTGTCTGAAACGATTGTGCCATTTTTTTGGCAGCGTAAAGGTTTTATCTATATCTCTCTATAGCTCAATAATGACGTCCTCATCGAACATTTAAAAACTTAATTTGCATAAAGTTAAGTGACTTTTAGAGAGCCAAAATATCACTATAGCTTTCAGCAACACTTACTTCATATTTTCGACTACAACAGGCGTATATTTGACAACCTTCATGAAGGTGAAAAGGTGCGCCTTTAACCCACGGTTAGGTAGGTACTACAGGATAAGTGCTGACATGTCTCAGCTTCCCGGGCCAAGGCATCACAACAAAGCTGCTGCTTGCCTCTCCAGGGGCCTCCTGCTGGCGCATCTTATTCATTGGCGCAGTCATCAAACCAGTTTTCCAGTTGGTACTTCGGTAGGGTTTCAAGCCAGTGCACACTGTTGCTATTTGGTTTCAGAGCGGACAAAACCCCCTTTTGACTGGATCAAATTTTGAGTTACAATTTACTTTTTTCTCACAGAGAAATGCCCATGGGCCCGGAAATCAGCAGTCATATTGACTAAAACTTTTCGAATAGGTTTTTTGATGTCTTCAACTAACGGGACCCGAAAAGGTCATGAACATGGCCTGCGGACCAATGAGTTTGCCGATTTTGGAGCTTGTCTAATGTGTGTTGTTTATCACCAAAATAGATAATTTTGGGTATTCAATTAAAGCTTACTTCATGCTCATTCCTGTTTGGGTAAATTCTGAAGAACAGAAATTGTTCTTCATAGAAAACAAACAAAATATGTTTGCCCCTTTATTGCTGACAAACAATAATAATGTCATATTTGACAATCTTGGAAAATGAATGTTAAAGAATGCTACGGTTAAGAGCATATAGAATACCTTCATACATGTGTCCTTAATGCATATCCACAATAGCTAGTGCCTATTTTTGCCCGTTTCATATGTATGACAATTTTGGTAAAGCGTTACTGCCGCGCGGGGCATGGCTCGGCCGCTGCACTCGCCACCATAGGCGGCGGAACGGGGGGGGGGGGGGCACCGGGCCACTGTGCCCCCTGAATTTGCAAGGGGGCACTCATATCAAATCATATCAAAGTGCCCCTAAATTTGGTATGGATCAGGTTCATGAGTTAGGTCTAGATATCAAATTTATGGAAACACATTTGTACAGTGCCGTGATGATTTACGGGCTTGATAACGCAGACCTGGCATTTCCGGTGAAAAGGCCAGACGTTGCGTCAATATCATGCAGTGGTTTAGTGCACGACAGAAACCGCGCTAATACACATAATGTGCAGCTTAGACTTAACACGCGCCCCACTGGGGGGGGGGGGGGCAATGTCTGCCCCCCCCCCCCGCCCCCGCCTGGATTTTCTCAATAACTTGACAATTATTATATATATTAACGTAAATCTTACAGTACCTTTTGCTACATCGCTTAAACGTCTTCTAAAAAAAATCAATGAAATTGATATAGTAAGTTGGGAGACAATGACGTTTTAACCCTCGCCCTACGGGTACCTTTTCTCACCTTCACCCTACGGGGGGTGGTCCTAAAAAGACCCCTGTTAACTTCCAAACTAAGCAACATAGAACAATGCAGTAAGAACCAGCATGTTGCCTATCATGAGATAAATCTAACAGTATGTGATTTTTAGGTTTCAGGTCAACGGGTGACCTTCCAGGTCAAGTGAATGACCTAAGATCGATCACGTCCAAAAATAGCAAATGTACAGGGCGCTTAATATAACTTTCGAACGGAGAGAGATAGACACCGTAAAAAATAGCGCGATGCATGTCATAATGAAAATCCAAAGACATCCAATTTTGAGCATCTAGGTCAACGGGTGACCTTTGGGTCAGGTCAATGGCCCTTTGGGTTCTGACATTACCTTGGCGAAAGGTCATAGGTCACGATCTGAAAGTCGTATACACTTTAAATTTGTATAGGATACGTATAATTGTTGTAAACTCAGCTACTGAAAATGTCAGCAAGATGTGTGTAAAATGTGTAATGCCCCGCATGTGTAAAAAGTTATTCTTGAAAAATCTCAGGGATGGGGGGGTCGTTTTAAGACCCCCGTAGGGCGAGGGTTAATGACGTCATGTCATGCAATTTTTGGTGGAAAAACGATACATGTTTGAAAAACCGTAGACAATTGAGTTTTGATGCAAATTACAAATGAAAAACGTAAAAAGTAAATTGCATTTTCTTTCAAATGGCTATATCAGATCGTTAGAAATTTTGAGTTTTGACTTTACAAACAAAAAAACTTTTTTTTTTGTTTCGGGAAAATTTCCTCAAAATCTTCTCTCTTTTTAAAGATATTACAAAAACTAGAGAGAGAAAAAATACACATTAGAGAAACAAATATGGAAGGTATCCAAACCAAATTTCAAAGCAATATATTTATTTTTGACTGACTTATGGCTCCCAAGTATAAAGTAACTCCTGACGTCATGTTTTGGCCATTGCTGGTGAAATATTACGGAAATGTACTTTTGTATGTATGTTAGGAGAGATTTTGAGACTTTCATGCCATATAAAATGCAACCAATAACTGGTTACCAAATGACTATTCCCAGCGACTTTTATGGTTCTGTTGACTCCCGTTTTTTTACAACCTGGGTCCGCCATTGACAGAACTTTTTTCAATATCAAAATGATGTGCAAGCTCAAACCCTTTCGATTGTGCCCTTTTGTGTCAATATAGCACCCGTACTTTGGAAGTTATTAGGTTATGACCGCTCTGACATCAAATAGCAACAGTGTGCAGTGCAGTGGTGGATTTAGAAGAATGGCACCAGGGGTATGTGCCCTACGTATAGAAACGGAAGGAACTCCTCCGAGCTGGTTTTAAAAGATTGTCTGGAGAACGTGCAGTGCTACAGAATCTGAACCATAATTCAAGACAAAGCTTTCTAGCCTTAAGGGTATAAGTTTGTATGCGACCTACTCTACCCACACTTTTTCTGGATACACTCCTGTGCAGCGGTGTCGATTTTTCAGAACGGTTGGGGGGGGGGCGAACACTGGCGGATCCAGCCTCTCTCCGTGGGGAAGGGGATATTTTTTTGTGGTTAAAAGGTACCCGTATTTTTCCCCTCTGCAGATTTGTGTCGGTCATCTTATTTTAGTATTCGAGATTAAGAAATTCACTTTTCAAATAAACAAAAATTGATTTTGTGGATTTTTCCCGTACAAAATCAGTTGACTTTTATTTTTTTTGGTCAAAACACAAACTTTCGCGAATCCGAGATAGCCATTTTGAAGATGTCATTCTTTTTCTTTTATTCTTTTATTGTTGTTTTCGTTTGTTGCAATTTGCTTCAAAACTCGATTATTCAAACATTTATCATGTTTACACCAAAAATGGTATGACATGACGTCAACATCATTATCTCCCAAAAATACAAAATCAATTCCATTGGAATTTGGTGAGAAGACGTATAATTGATGCAGCATAAGGCACTGAAAGTTTGACGTTGATATCTATCATAGTTATTGAAAAAAATCAGGGAGGGGCAGATTCTGCCCCCCCCCCCCCCCCCAGCGGGACGCGGGTTAAGTGTCACCGGGGCTGCTGGAATTGCATCAGGTGCGCTGATTTGTCTATCATTGAAAGCAAGGGATACGTACAAACTTCAAATTCAATCACTCGAGAAGAAAAACAAATCCGTTTTACTCAGTTTTTCCTAAGATCATTGTTTTTCACGTTCAGTGCAGGGAACGCGCTGGGGCATACTTGTATTGAATGCCCCTGACAGATTTCTGTGGGGGCGGGGCATTTGCCCCTGATGCCCCCTGGATCCGCCAGTGCCAGCAATTACCGCCAAGGAGAGCCTCTGCCAGACGCTTAACGGAATTCATTTCCCCATTCTCCAAATTTGTATAAGCAATTGCGAAAGTTGTGTCATGCCGTGAAGCGGCGCGAAATTTTCCGGATTTTGACTGTGGATAGCTGGATTTTGACTGCTGCAAAGACAATTTTTTTACGATTTTACGAAAAAATGGTGAACGCGCGAGGAGCATACTTGTATTGAATTCCCCCTCCCAGATTCCTGTATGTGGGGGGAGGGCATTTGCCCCTGATGCCCCCTTCCCTGGATCCACCAGTGGCCGAACAGGGACGGATCCAAGGGGAGCCTATCAGCGCCATGGCTTTATCGGAACCACCAAAATCGGCAGAAAATTCACATATTTTAAAGAAATTCTAGACAACTTGTACAAAGGACAGTATTTGTAATCAATTCATAATGCAAAAACAGACGAAATCACATTAATTTTGGAATTCTGTCGGGCAAACAAATTCAATTTGTTTGTTCTGTTTCAAATTCTGTTATTCAAATTATGTTTGTCGGACTAATCAACAACATTTTGGGCCGGTCTGCATCCGCCAGAAGGCCCGAGTCCTTACTTGGAACCCTTACTTAGTAAAACGGCAATGTTAACCTGCCATTGACTGAGGGGGGGAAATATCTCCCCCTGATGAATTTTCTATAGCTCAATAGCTTCAATAGCTCAAAAACCAATAGCGATATCAATGTGAAACTTTGGGTACCTTCTCCTACACCAATTTGACGTCTTCTGTGCATAAATGAAGCAATTTTGTCGAGAAAAAATAGAGATATAACGAATTTAGTGACGTCACTACACACAAGTTTGGCGAATTAAAAAAAAACAGCTAAACTTTAACAGATCATACAAAGTCTATGTTTTGAGCAAAATGCAATAACAAAATGTCAGAGGGCCACCCCAAAAGTATATAAATCGACACCTATGCCCCTGTGCCAAGCACCAGCCAGGCTCCTATTGGGTCAGTTGTGACGTCATAGACCGTCAACTCCTTACGCTATTGGCTGATGGCTAGGCAATGACCGCCAGCTGTACACTCATGGGAAATATGCGGCCGGGACGACCGGCGGCCCCGCAGCCGCGACAGGGGGAGACCCAGGGGGGCTAACTCCGGCACCTTCAGCATTACGCGGGATAGTCCCATCCAGTACCATCCTCTGATCGGTCGTGACGTCAACGGTACATGACTTTTGCTAGCCGGCATGGTCAGCGTGAAACATCACATTGGGATCCCCCTGTAACTCGAAAACTAAAGGCTAGGGAGACGAACAAAACGGTGTTAGAAACCTCTCTACAAGACCATTCGAAGTTACTTGAGTATTATTTGGCTCAGGTTAATATTGAGGTCACCAGAGGTCATCAAAGGTCACAATTTCCAAGTAAAGGACTTTGCTCTAGAAACCACCAAATATATCAGACACTATAAGAGCTAGTAACAAACGGAAAAAAGCAATCGAAAGCTCATGAAAATTGCAATCGCTACATTAACTTATATTTAAGTTCAGGTCAAAAGTTTAGGCCCCAGAGGTCACCAAAGGTCACGAGGACATTACAAAAAACGTTTTGCATAAATAACTTTTTATTGGTTAGACATATATCAGTTTTATAGCACCATCGTGTTTGTCTCGTAAAGGCGCTTCGAAACCACATATTAATGGTGACCTTATTAGGTCAACTTCAAAATTTGACCCCAGGTCAAGATCATTTGGTGACCCAGGTAGGTTATGTTGCATATAGGGCGACGCGACGACTCGACGAGACAAACACAGTGGTGTAATTTTTATGTCTCTATCTTTATTCTATCAAGAGTTATTGACAAAAAGATGCTGGTGACCTGATATGACCTCAGCCAACCTTGCCGAGGTCACTGAGCAATAATTGCATCTGGGTCATCAACAATGAGCTAAAATAACATGATTCTAAAAGAATTGGCTTGATCCAATGCATATTCTCTGGAAAGGAAGCATTTTTATATTTTACCGAATTGACTTATGCTGGGAGGTCACGAAATTGACCTGACATTAGGTCACCGATAGGAAAAAAAATGTGCTACAGCATTTCTACACTGCCTGTACCGTTTACACGTCTCTGCATTCGGGTGCTTGTCTTTGAGCTTCCTTGCGCAATCACGTTCTTTCATTTTCGATCTCAGGTCTTCATTTTTGGATAGCCACCGGCAGGGTGGGTGCCGAACACGGATGCGTTTTAGTGGCATGTGCTTGTCGATGTTTCTATTCCACACGTCTAAAAACCCGACGAGTTTCCCCTGTGGGTCAGTGGATTCATAGATAGGCGTCCAATCATCCAGGAGCATGTCGAGCCTGAGTGCATCTGGACATAAATCCCTGGTTGATCTAACAGTGATTTCAGTAGGCCGTCTACGCACTCTTGCACGTATTACTTGCACTGTTATCATATCATGATCGCTTATATTGCATGCTACCACCTCGATGTTGAAAGTCGGGCTGGGAGTGTTTATGATTAAGTGATCTAATATTCACTGCTGACTGCAGAGCGTCGTCTGGTCTTTACAGCTGTAACATCACTGCTACCTTCACTGCCGACCCAAGAGCGTCGCCTGAGTGTTTATGATTAAGTGATCTAATATTCACTGCTGACTGCAGAGCGTCGTCTTGTCTTTACAGCTGTAACATCACTGCTACCTTCACTGCCGACACAAGAGCGTCGCCTGGTCTTTACAGCTGTAACATCACTGCTACCTTCACTGCCGACACCAGAGCGTCGCTTGTCTTTACAGCTGTAACATCACTGCTACCTTCACTGCCGACACCAGAGCGTCGCCTGGTCTTTACAGCTGTAACATCACTGCTACCTTCACTGCCGACACCAGAGCGTCACTTGTCTTTACAGCTGTAACATCACTGCTACCTTCACTGCCGACACCAGAGCGTCGCCTGGTCTTTACAGCTGTAACATCACTGCTACCTTCACTGCCGACCCCAGAGCGTCGCCTGGACCCCAGACGGTTGCGTGCCGGGGTGTGTCGGTGACTTTATCATTTGAGTCAGGTTGTAGTCTTGAAGCATCTGACTGTAAGCTGCCACTCCCGACTTGCTGATGTCAAGAAGGTCAAAATTGTTGTCTCCTAGAAGGAATATGGGCTTGTTTATGGCGAGCACCTGCGTTATTTGATGACTTATGTCAGTAAGTGATGGCGAGACAGCGGCGCTGGGGGTCGGTAAACTATACCGATAATTATTGGTCGGCAGCTTACCACCTGAACCCACAGGCACTCGATGTTAGAATCAACAGATTTGACAGAGATCTTGTCAACGGCTATTGAATCTCGATACAGGATGCATACTCCGCCTCCTCCGCAGGCTGCACCATGACTTGTTCTACTTCTGTCACGTCTTATTATGGAGTACCCTGGGAAGATGAGGAACTTGTCGCTTACTTCATGGGTCAACCAGGTTTAACCAATGCACAAGATGTCCAAATTGTTTGCTGATAGCAAGTCTCTCACATTGTCCAAGGAAGGCATGATGGACCTTACATTAAGAAAGCCTATAGACAGCGTACCTCGTTTGCTGTTGTTGGTGTCAATGTTGTTTGTTTCGCTGAGAGACAACCGAGGGGGCTGCACCAGCTGACGGGTCCTGCTGTTCGTCATCTGTGCTGACTTTGGATGGTCGGCGCCACGCGGCACTCCTACCATGTTCGACAGATTTCCAACTTGAACCGGAATAGTATTACAGATTTGCCGGAGTTGGCAGTGGGCAGGTAGACCGCTGTTTAGTGGTTCGTGTTGCACGTACACATGAGTGGGTCCTCTCTACAGGACTGCGTTTTGTATCTTGTTTTGTTGGAATAAAACAATATAATTGTTCCTGGCATCGAGTGTCTGCAACGTTGGTCACGACAAAAAGACATCGCAGTAGGTCAGTACATAACACATCGTACGGTAAACATATGAGACCAGTGTCGGTGGGAAACATGGGATTTGTTAGGCATGGGTATGGGCATGGGATTTGTTAGGCATGGGCATGGGCATGGGATTTGTTAGGCATGGGCATGGGTATGGGATTTGTTAGGCATGGGCATGGGCGTTTCACTGCTCGAGCAGCAGACGCAGTCTTCGCATGCAAGTTGGAAATTTGACAGACCTGCGCACATCGCTTGGTAAGCCGTTCCAAGTCGACACGGCACGAAATTAATAACTGCGTCGAGCATATTCAGTTCGCACCTTAGGCAGCTGTAAAGGAAGTTGTTTGGTTGCCCGGGTCTTACGTGCCGACTGCCGACGCAGTGTCGCGACACAGCACGCTCTGTTTCAAGATCACTGGTGCGCTGGTGTGGTTTGATATTCTGAACATGGAAGCTACGTCGCGCTCCATCAACAGCTCGTCACATCTAAGCCACTTCAGATCAGCCAGGCCAGGAGGATTGGAGGCACATGGTCGTAGTCGCACCGTCGCACTCCTTTGACTATCGGGCACAGTTATTTATTACTTTTTGAATGCGGTGTTTCTGAATGTTGCTGCAGCTTCCCCGGACGGACATGCAATACTGCAGGTGAGGAAACACAAGTGCCTGAATGATTTTCTGTGTAACCGTTTCAGTAAGTTTGCGATACAATTTTGCTATACCAAACAGACAAGCATAGCAGCGTTTAATGATTGCCGAGCCACTCGGCTCCAAGTGAGATGTTTGTCAACCACAAGTCCAAGGATGTTCACATTGTCAGAAGGTTGAATGACAGATTTACAGAAGCGAATGGCGAAAGTGTCACTAAAATTCCGTTGACGAAAACTTTGTAGTATACAATCGGTTTTCGTGGGGTTTATCTTTAAGCTATTCTGAGCAAGCTAAGAATCTGCCACAGTAAGTGTGTCTTCCACTTCGCCTTTCAGCTGATCTGAAGCACCTACATCGCACGAGTGACTAAACTGAACATCATCTGCATAACGTATGTTTTTAAGCTTTTCTGATTAGGCATTATAATGTTAAATTATAGACTCATCAGCTACTAAATAAAAACCTGATTAGTAGCCGATAAGTCTATAATTTAACATCATCTGCAAACATGACGATCTTGCAGTTGTCAATACAGGATGGCAAGTAATTAGTCAAAAGTAAAAGCAAAATCGGTCCCAAAATCGACCATATATAGTTTGTTTTAACCAAAAATGGCATGACATGACGGCACTAAAAAGTAATTATCTCCTAAGGTACTCCACCAATTCCATTGAAATATTGTGAGAAGACGTAGAATCGATGCCGCATAAGGTACTGAAAGCTTCACGTCGATTTCTATCATAGTTCTTAAGTTATTGAGACAAACTCGGAGGGGGGCTGATTGTGCTCCCCTCTCCCCAAGCGGGGCGCGGGTTAATGTTAAAATCCTGCTAATCTGAGGGGCGGAGCTGGACCGGAGCGATCCTGGAGCCCCCCCCCCCCCCCCGTGGCGACTCCCCCGCGGAAACATGTTCGATAGTTCACCAAGGAGGTCCGAAGAGTGATCCATTGTCATCGAAACAGTCATGTTCCTGACTCGTACTCTACTGGAATGTTCCCGACTCGTACTCTACTGGAATGTTCCAGACTCGTTCTCTACTGGAATGTTCCCGACTCGTACTCTACTGGAATGTTCCAGACTCGTTCTCTAATGGAATGTTCCAGACTCGCACTCCACTGAAGTATGTTGATCACGCCAAGTTCGGAGAGCCAGTACCGCCTGGTGACCGGTCCCGGACCTGGAGTTGTGTCCGAGCGCGGCGCCGAGGGTGCAGCCTGATCCCTGAATAATGAAGGAGTCACCCGACAGGCTGCGACACGATTCGCGGAGAGCAGTGGATATATGGCTGGCGACAGCGTGTGGGAAACCACCATGCCTGTCCGCCGCTCCACCCCTCGCCTGTGAACGAAATTCAGATATTGCATATACTATATAGACCCAGTCGACTGACGCACCGTCGACGGATCGATGGATGTGCGATCAAAGGACGTATCATTAGTATGGAGACAGGATACGTTCCTTCATTCCGTTCCCGTATACTGTTCCCGTATCCCGTATCCCGTATCCTGTATCCCGTATCCCGTATCCCGTATCCCGTATCCCGTATCCCGTATCCCGTATCCCGTATCCTGTATCCCGTATCCCGTATCCCGTATCCCGTATCCCGTATCCCGTATCCTGTATCCCGTATCCTGTATCCCGTATCCCGTATTCCGTATCCGGTTCCCGTATCCGGTTCCCGTATCCGGTTCCCGTATCCGGTTCCCGTATCCCGTTCCCGTGTCCGTATCCCTTTCTTGTATCGCGTATCGCGTTCTCGTATCCCGTTCCCGTATTCCGTTCCCGTATCCCGTACCCGTATCCCGTATCCCGTACCCCGTATCCCGTATCCCGTATCCCGGATCCCTTATCCCGGATCCCGTATCCCGGATCCCGTGTCCCAGATCCAGTATCCTGTATCCTGTAGCCTGTATCCCGTAACCCGTATCCCGTATACCGTTCGCGTATCCCGTTCCCGTATCCCGTTCCCGTATCCCGTTCCATATCCCCTTCCCGTATCCCATTCCCATATCCCGTTCCCGTATCCCGTTCACGTATCCCGTTACCGTGTCCCGTTCCCGTGTTCCGTTCCCGTGTCCCGTTCCCGTGTCCCGTTCCCGTGTCCCGTTCCCGTGTCCCGTTTCCGTGTCCCGTTCCCGTGTCCCGTTCCCGTGTCCCGTTCCCGTGTCCTGTTCCCGTGTCCTCTTCCCGTGTCCCGTTCCCGTGTCCCGTTCCCGTATCCCGTTCCCGTATCCCGTTCCCGTATCCCGTTCCCGTATCCCGTTTCCGTATCCCGTATCCCGTTCCCGTATCCCGTTCCCGTATCCTGTTCCCGTATCCCGTTCCCGTATCCCGTTCCTGTATCCCGTTCCTGTATCCCGTTCCTGTATCCCGTTCCCCTATCCCGTTCCCGTATCCCGTTCCCGTATCCCGTTCCCGTATCCCCTTCCCGTATCCCGTTCACGTATCCCGTTCCCGTATCCCCTTCCCGTATCCCGTTCACGTATCCCGTTCCCGTATCCCGTTCCCGGATTCCGTATCCCGCTCGGAGAATGGTTGAATGCTGATGTAACCAGTAGAGAGGAGTTGAATGTGTGCGTGTGCGTGTGCGTGTGCGTGTGCGTGTGCGTGTGCGTGTGCGTGTGCGTGTGCGTGTGTGTGTGCGTGTGCGTGTGCGTGTGCGTGTGCGTGTGCGTGTGCGTGTGCGTTTGCGTGTGTGTGTGTGTGCGTGTGCGTGTGCGTGTGCGTGGTGTGTGTGTGTGTGTGTCGGGTGTGTGTGTGTGTGTGTGTGTGTGTGTGTGTGTGTGTGTGTGTGTGTGTGTGTGCGTGCGTGCGTGCGTACGTGCGTGCGTGCGTGCGTGCGTGCGTGCGTGCGTGCGTGCGTGCGTGCGTGCGTGCGTGCGTGCGTGCGTGCGTGCGTGCGTGCGTGCGTGCGTGCGTGCGTGCGTGTGCGTGTGCGTGTGCGTGTGCGTGTGCGTGTGCGTGTGCGTGTGCGTGTGCGTGTGCGTGTGCGTGTGCGTGTGCGTGGGCGTGGGCGTGGGCGTGGGCGTGTGGGCGTGTGGGCGTGTGGGCGTGTGGGCGTGTGGGCGTGGGCGTGTGGGCGTGTGCGTGTGGGCGTGTGTGTGTGTGTGTGTGTGTGTGTGTGTGTGTATGTGTGTGTGTGTGTGTGAGTGTGTTTGTGTGTGTGTGTGTGTGTGTGTGTGTGTGTGTGTGTGTGTATGTGTATGTGTGTGTGTGTGTGTGTGTGTGTGTGTGTGTGTGTGTGTGTGTGTGTGTGTGTGTGTGTGTGTGTGTGTGTGTGTGTGTGTGTGTGTGTGTGTGTGTGTGTCTGTGTGTGTCACGTCGAGACCCTTCAGACATTGCGCAGCAGGACAAACCTAGTTCACCGTTCACCATATGACCTTAAATTACGTTGACCTGAGGTCAAATTTTGAAGTTGACTTAACCTGGTCACTGTGGTATGATTAGAATCTCCTTGACGGAACGAACACCATGATGTTGAAATTGGTGCCGTGTGACCATAAAAGTCGGTGCGCTCAAAAACCCCAATCATCAGATGACGTTAAAATTATTACCCTATCTTCATCATGCGGAAATTTACCGCTAGATGAGTAAACTATAGGTTTCATTTTCCACTCATTTTCTTTCGAAAGGGGTATAAAGTTATATCCCTAGGCCGACGAATATTCTACCGAACAAAAGTAATGGCCGATTGCCAAAAAGTCGTCTCCGACTCCGGACTGAAGTCGGAGTCGGTAATATTTAGCGACTCCGACTCCCAGTCCCATTTCGGCCAAACCTACCGACTCCGACTGACTCCGACTCAGACCGACTCCGACTCAGACCGACTCCGACTCAGACCGACTCCGACTCAGACCGACTCCGACTCAGACCGACTCCGACTCAGACCGACTCCGACTCAGACCGACTCCAACTCAGACCGACTCCGACTTCGACTTCGACTCCGACTCTGACTTCGACTCCGACTCCGCAGCCCTGGCTGGCATTGTATCAGCGCCATGAACACTAATCTATTCAGCCGTAACCGAAGGATGGTTGACCATTGGATAACACTATTCTTTAGAATTGTGTTTCCATTGGGAAACCAACCTGAGCTGCTCGATTGGAGGGGGTTTAACAAAGGCGGCCGGATATAACTGGGTATTGGTATCGCAGGCGTCACACGAGCTTCCATATGTAACCGATGAAATATCTCTATTTCTCACCTCGGAGATTTCAGGATGATTTCAGGAGAGTAATAGTGACTCAGGGAGCAGTAATGGTGACTCAGGGAGCAGTAATGGTGACTCAGGGAGCAGTAATGGTGACTCAGGGAGCAGTAATGGTGACTCAGGGAGCAGTAATGGTGACTCAGGGAGCAGTAATGGTGACTCAGGGAGCAGTAATGGTGACTCAGGGAGCAGTAATGGTGACTCAGGGAGCAGTAATGGTGACTCAGGGAGCAGTAATGGTGACTCAGGGAGCAGTAATGGTGACTCAGGGAGCAGTAATGGTGACTCAGGGAGCAGTAATGGTGACTCAGGGAGCAGTAATGGTGACTCAGGGAGCAGTAATGGTGACTCAGGGAGCAGTAATGGTGACTCAGGGAGCAGTAATGGTGACTCAGAGAGCAGTAATGGTGACTCAGGGAGCAGTGATGGTGACTCAGAGGCGTTTTCAGGCAATGGGGGGGGGCAAAGGCGTTCTCAGGGAGCACCACGATAATAAAGGGGCAGAGACGTTCTCTGGAACAGAGGCCAGAGGCGTTTTAAGGCAACGATAATAGGGGGCAGAGGCGTTCTCAGGGAGCATTTATGGTGGCACAGAGGCATCTTCAGGCAATGAGGGGGGGGGGGGCAGAGGCATTCTCAGGGAGCAGTGGAGGCATTTTCAGGAAACGATGGGGGTGGCAGAGGCGTTCTCAGGGAGGTGACAGGTGGTGACACAGAGGGTCTTCAGACAACGATGGAGGGGGAGGGACAGAGGCGTTCTCAGGGAGCAGTGATGGTGGCACAGAGGCGTTTTCAGACAACGAGGGGGGAGGGACAGAGGCGTTCTCAGGGAGCACAACGATAATAGAGGGCAGAGGCGTTCTCTGGGACAGAGGCCAGAGGCGTCTTCAGGCAACGAGGGGGGCAGATGCGTTTTCAGGGAGCAGTGATGGTGGCACAGAGGCGTCTTCAGGCAACGATGGGGCAGGCGTCTTCAGGCAACGAGGGGGGCATAAGCGTTCTCAGGTAGCAGTGATGGTGGAACAGAGGGATTCTGTGATGTGGTTGGGACAGCGGCGGTGTCGGGCAGCTATGGTGATAAGGTCGGTCGTTTTGAGGGGGGATGGTCCAATGGTTTTCGTCGGGATGATATACCGGCCCTTTGGAACTTTTTTTTGTGTAAAACACTTCTCCCTGTAAAGCATCGCTGACTGTTTAGCGACTAACGAGCGTGATAAAGGCACAAGCTATAACCAGTTATATTTGCTCGAAGCGGCTCCTCTGGTCAAGCACGCGCTGAAGGCCGGCAATGGCCGCACTGTGGGGAGAACGCATCGCCGCCGCCGCCGCACAGACACTCATCAGAACACTACATTGGCAGATTCGCTCCCACGCGCCCGCCGCATCGATTGAACCAAGGAAATGTGTTGTGTATTGAAAGTATCCGTCAACCCTCAGTCGGCTTTGCTTGTTGGTGTCAGTCGGATTTGCTTGCTGTTTTACGTGACGGAAATATACTAGTGCGTAGGTGTGTCGGCCGTGGTTGATGGGGTATGACCAGGTCGCCAGATGAGGTGCGATATTTGTACAGTGTTTATGGTACACAGTGTCTATGGTACACGGGAGTGTAGACGAAGTGCACTGTACACAGGTGGGGAAGGTGTCAGAGTCGACCTGACTGCGTCATGAGCCCAATGGCAGAGGATAACAGTTGTCTGTTCCAGTGTAGCAGTCAGTCGCTACTCAGTCTGTCTTTACTCAGTCTGAAGGTTTCCACTACGGCTGATGGTAGTGGGATCCTTCATTTATCCAGGCCTCTCCCCAACTCTATCGGAGTTTTCCAAGGCTCGTCTCTTGGGCCTTTACTTTTTCAAATATTTGCTAACGATATGTGCCTGTTCGCGTGGGATGCTCATGTGGTCCAGTACGCTGATGATACTCAAATTTCGTTTTCCGGCAAAAAGCACCAACTCAATGATCTGGTCAGTAAATTGGAGGACACCCTGAGTGCACTTGATACCTGGTTTCACTCTCATGGTCTCAAAGTAAATACAAGCAAGACCGAATTAATAGCGTTCGGATCCCGACAAAATTGTCGCGTCTTCACCCAGTTGCTGATCAGTTCCGCGAAGACATAGTACAAGGGAGCCCATACGTCAAAAATGTATGTGTACTGTTTGATAAACACTTCACACGGGACTCACACGTTTCTTCCCTGGTAAAAAAATGTAGTGGTATCCTCATTGGACTATCGCCCATGCGGCGCAGCATCCCCGCGAGCTGTTGCCACTTCTTGTAAATGCATTGGTCGTTTCACCCGTTCGGTACTGTTTAGCAGTATTTGGCAATGGCTCGCAAAGGAACATACAACGCCTTGACAAAGTTCTAAATTTTGCCCTTCGAGTCATATCTGGCAAACATAAATTTGATTACATCTATGACGTGCGAGCTGAGCTTGGCTAGTCCCACTGCCCAACAGTTATACAGACAGCACTCCCTAAATCTACTACACAAAATTCGAAACACCAGGCTCTTGCTTCCCAGATTCATGTCAATTATGATCTCCGCTCCCGCTCTACGCGACAGAACTCTGACCTGGCCCTTCCACGCGTGAGGACAGAGGCTGGCAAGCGCCGCTTTCTATATCATGTTGTGCAAAATTACAATGAGCTGCCTTTAGCGATACGTCACTCAGCCATGCCCGCATTCAAAAGGGAGATACAGAACATGCCTCAACCAGAGTAGCCTGATGTATATGATATAATGTGTGAGTGAGAGTATTGCAGTGTATGTGATGTAATATGTATGTGAGAGTATATGTGCTGTATGGGAGTATGTGCTGTAGTGAAACTGTCTTCCTTTTCTATTAGGATAAGTGTATCATTCGTGTTGTCTATGCTTTTATGTGGCCCAGGAATAGCCCACTTCAGCGTGGATGGGGTCCAATGTCAAATACAAATACAAATGCAAATACCATTATATTGCCACTATGACTGGGGATGTCGATTACGTCAAACTTTAAATTGACAAGTTTTTAGTTTTGATAATTTTACATAGTACAACTTGGCGAGCTGAACGAGAATCTTTTCTCCATTTTTCTCTATCTTTTTGGCCATCAGCATGACTTCGAGACATGACTGGCCATCAGCATGACTCCGAGACATGACTGGCCATCTGCATGACTCCGAGACATGACTGGCCATCTGCATGACTCCGAGACATGACTGGCCATCTGCATGACTCCGAGACATGACTGGCCATCTGCATGATTCCGAGACATGACTGGCCATCTGCATGACTCCGAGACATGACTGGCCATCTGCATGACTCCGAGACATGACTGGCCATCAGCATGATTCCGAGACATGACTGACCATCTGCATGACTCCGAGACATGACTGGCCATCAGCATGACTCTGAGACATGACTGGCCATCTGCATGACTCCGAGACATGACTGGCCATCTGCATGACTCCGAGACATGACTGGCCATCTGCATGACTCTGAGACATGACTGGCCATCTGCATGACTCCGAGACATGACTGGCCATCTGCATGACTCTGAGACATGACTGGACATCAGCATGACTCCGAGACATGACTGGCCATCTGCATGACTCTGAGGCATGACTGGCCATCTGTATGATTCTGAGACATGACTGGCCATCTGCATGACTCCGAGACATGACTGGCCATCTGCATGACTCTGAGGCATGACTGGCCATCAGCATGACTCCGAGACATGACTGGCCATCTGCATGATTCTGAGACTTGACTCTCTGACATTTCGTGCGCGCTCGCTCGTGCATCGCCAACTACTGCGCCTTGAGATGAGATGAGATGAGATGATGTATTCAGAACCTCCACAAAGTGGATTTTATGTTATCCACGTCAATATACATACAAACACGCTGGGTCATACACTGAACACAAACACTAAAAATGCTCGACTGTAATCCAACATTGATTAAAGGACTAAGGTGTACTAAGGTGTACGTGTTGTAAGGCCTTCCTGGTGTTAGTGTCGTGCACGCTGCTGCAGTCTCCAGCTCTTGGTATTATTGCTGCGTACGCTATGGCAGTCTCCAGTCTGTGGTGCTACCGTTGTGTGCGCTACCGCAGTCTTCAAGGGTTCGGTATTACTGTTGTATGCGCTACTGCAGTCTCCAGCCCTTGGTGTTAGTGTTGTGTACTATACTGCAGTCTCCAAGGGTTTGATATTACTGTTGTGCGCGCTACTGCAGTCTCCAACCCTTGGTGTTAGTGTTGTGTGCACTACTGCAGTTTCCAAGGGTTTGGTATTACTGTTGTATGCGCTACTGCAGTCTCCAGCCCTTGGTGTTAGTGTTGTGTGCACTACTGCAGTTTCCAAGGGTTTGGTATTACTGTTATGTGCGCTACTGCAGTCTCCAGCCCTTGGTGTTAGTGTTGTGTGCACTACTGCAGTCTCCAAGGGTTTGGTATTACTGTTATGTGCGCTACTGCAGTCTCCAGCCCTTGGTGTTAGTGTTGTGTACTATACTGCAGTCTCCAAGGGTTTGATATTACTGTTGTGTGCGCTACTGCAGTCTCCAGCCCTTGGTGTTAGTGTTGTGTGCACTACTGCAGTCTCCAAGGGTTTGATATTACTGTTGTGAGCGCTACTGCAGTCTCCAGGGGTTCGGTATTACTGTTGTGTGCGCTACTGCAGTCTCCAGCCCTTGGTGCTAGTGTTGTGTGCACTACTGCAGTCTCCAAGGGTTTGATATTACTGTTGTGAGCGCTACTGCAGTCTCCAGGGGTTCGGTATTACTGTTGTGTGCGCTACTGCAATCTCCAGGGGTTCGGTATTACTGTTGTGTGCGCTACTGCAGTCTCCAGGGGTTCAGTATTACTGTTGTGAGCGCTACTGCAGTCTCCAGGGGTTCGGTATTACTGTTGTGTGCGCTACTGCAGTCTCCAGGGGTTCGGTATTACTGTTGTGTGCGCTACTGCAGTCTCCAGGAGGTTCAGTATTACTGTTGTGAGCGCTACTGCAGTCTCCAGGGGTTCGGTATTACTGTTGTGAGCGCTACTGCAGTCTCCAGGGGTTCGGTATTACTGTTGTGTGCGCTACTGCAGTCTCCAGGGGTTCGGTATTACTGTTGTGTGCGCTACTGCAGTCTCCAGGGGTTTGGTATTACTGTTGTGTGCGCTACTGCAGTCTCCAGGAGGTTCAGTATTACTGTTGTGAGCGCTACTGCAGTCTCCAAGGGTTTGGTATTACTGTTGTGTGCGCTACTGCAGTCTCCAGCCCTTGGTGTTAGTGTTGTGTGCACTACTGCAGTCTCCAAGGGTTTGATATTACTGTTGTGTGCGCTACTGCAGTCTCCAGCCCTTGGTGTTAGTGGTGTGTGCACTACTGCAGTCTCCAAGGGTTTGATATTACTGTTGTCTGCGCTACTGCAGTCGCCAGCCCGTGGAATTTATTTGTTTAAACGTCCGGGGCAATGCTCCTCGCGTACACTATGGCAGCGCAACAGCGCAACATGAATGACAACCAATACAGCCGGTAAACAATCATGTGCCTTACCTTCCTGGGTGTGTGTCTACTGTTTTAAAATGTCAACAAACAAAAAATCCATACCGTAAGTAGCTATTGGTTTGATTGTTGGATACGATGAAATTCACATCTGGACTGCCCTTTTAGTTAAAATTGCACTTATATTGTTTTTTTGCTTATTTTGTTTGTTTCAATATCAATAAAACGGTCGCCACGATAGCGAAGGTAATCAGAGACAAGAAGAATCAGAGACGTCACTGACATGTCCCGGTCGCTGGAACGCTGGCCTCGCGGGTCACTGACATGTCCCGGTCGCTGGAACGCTGGCCTCGCGGGTCACTGACATGTCCCGGTCGCTGGAACGCTGGCCTCGCGGGTCACTGACATGTCCCGGTCGCTGGAACGCTGGCCTCGCGGGTCACTGACATGTCCCGGTCGCTGGAACGCTGGCCTCGCGGGTCACTGACATGTCCCGGTCGCTGGAACGCTGGCCTCGCGGGTCACTGACATGTCCCGGTCGCTGGAACGCTAGCCTCGCGGGTGGTGACCCTGTTTCTGCGATATGCCGACATTTGCATGTGGTGCGTGTTTGTTCGATTTTGAACCGAATGCATGACGAGCAGCAGCAGAGATCAGCTATATCCATGTGTAGCGAGACTTTCGACTCGTTCTCGACTGTTCGATGTCGGTGAGTTTGCAGCAGAGATCAGCTATATCCATGTGTAGCGAGACTTTCGACTCATTCTCGACTGTTTGATGTCAGTGGACTTTCGACTCGTGCTCGACTGTTTGATGTCAGTGAGTTTGCTGGTCGTCTGCCTGTGGGCAGTGACGGAGGATAACGGTGGCGGTGAACGACTCTTGGCGGCTTGGCTCGAATGTCAACCGAGGCGACCCCGTGCCAGCCTGTTACGGAACCAAGCCCGAACGAAGGACTTACTTTGTTCTAAGTGCTGCTGTAACGTCTGATGTGTCTCAGATGTGTGGGACTGTAGCGACTGACTGCTACACTGGGACAGACAACACGGGGCTGTTATCCTCTGCCATTGGGCTCGTGACGCAGTCAGGCCGACCATGACGCCTTCCCCGCCTGTGTACAGTGCACTTCGTCTGCACCCCCGTGTACCATAGACACTGTGTACCATAAACACTGTACAAATATCGCACCTCATCTGGCGACATGGTCATACACTATCAACCACGGCCGACACACCTACGCACTAGTGTATTCCTGAGAACGCCTCTGCCCCCCCCCCCCCCCCCTCCATCGTTGTCTGAACACGCATCTGTGCCACCATCACTGCTCCCTGAGAACGTCGCTGCCCCATCGTTGCCTGGAGACGCCTCTGTGCCACCATCACTGCTCCCTGAGAATGCCTCTGCCCTCCCCCTCCATCGTTGCCTGAACACGCCTCTGTGCCACCATCACTGCTCCCTGAGAACGCCTCTGCCCTCCCCCTCCATCGTTGCCTGAAGACGCCTCTGTGCCACCATCACTGCTTCCTGAGAACGCCTCTGCCCCCCCCCCCATCGTTGCCTGAAGACGCCTCTGTGCCACCATCACTGCTCCCTGAGAACGCCTCTGCCCTCCCCCTCCATCGTTGCCTGAAGACGCCTCTGTGCCACCATCACTGCTCCCTGAGAACGCCTCTGCCCTCCCCCTCCATCGTTGCCTGAAGACGCCTCTGTGCCACCATCACTGCTCCCAGATAACGCCTCTGCCCCCCCCCCCCCCCTCCCCCTCCATTGTTGCCTGAAGACGCCTCTGTGCCACCATCACTGCTCCCTGAGAACGCCTCTGCCCTCCCCCTCCATCGTTGCCTGAAGACGCCTCTGTGCCACCATCACTGCTCCCGGAGAACGTCTCTGCCCTCCCCCCCCCCCTCCACTCGTTGCCTGAAGACGCCTCTGTGCCACCATCACTGCTCCCTGAGAACGCCTCTGCCCCCCTCCCTTCATCGTTGCCTGAAGACGCCTCTGGCCGCTGTCCCATGAACGTAGAGAAATATCTGAAATCATCCGGAAATCTCCGCGGTGAGAAGTTGCACCTTGAGAATTATATTGAGAGATATTTCATCTGTGACATATGGCAGCTCGTGTGACGCCTGCGATACCAATACCGATAACTGTAGCCTATGAAAGTCTTCTATACCCACCAGTAGGTATATCTTCTATACCCACCAGTAGGTAGATAGCGTCATCGCATTGTCAACATGGCTGCTCACTGCAGGCGGGTGTCAGTGAGTCAGCGTCTGATTCAGCGCGATGTTCACCGCGCATCGGATGAATGCACCTCAATGTCCTGCTTGAGGGGCTGTAACGGTCATTTGCATACGAATGATCAGCGGATCGGATAGCGCGTCGTGGTGCGTCGCCGGCCAGGTACCGGGCGGGGAACTACCGCCACTGTTTTTCTCGCGCATTTGAGTTTGATGACCTCCTCGCCCCCGCGGAATGTTCGTCGTCAGCACTGAAGGTAGTTAGGTGGCCGCCGGAGATACAACGGCTGTTCAGCTGGCGATAACAACATCCATCAAGCCCCACCACGGGGCGCGAGAAAGTCCCGCATTGCGAAAGGGTTCCCAGGTAACCGGCAAAGCACACAGAAACGTGTCAGCTTGATGTAGTGAGGTCATTGGGCGTCGCCACGCACTACGGGCAGTACGGACGCGTCTATTACCCGGGCACGGGCAGCGTCCGTACAGACCGGACAGTGTCCATACAGGTTGACTAACCTCCAAAATCTTGTACGGACTGTCCGTACAAGCAGGGGTGGTAAAAACGCTTCAAGTGGCGCCCACCTAACCTGGTATTGGAAAATTCGGCCCCCAGGTATAAGTACCGCGGCATGAAGTGTCATTTACTGGCTCGACATCGTGACTTTTGCTCACAGTGCGGTGACACAGAACATTGATTTTAGGAAAGACTATGTGCATTGGAGATGCACTTTACAGCTAACAACTTTGAAAAGCTAGTGAGGAACAGTACTTCAAGCAGGGTTAGCAAGTCGGCCCCAATCAATGTGATGAGAATGCTAACTTTTTGACCAAAAGATAAGTGACCTTACCTCCAAAAATGTTTGTGGTCGTGCCGAAGCCACATTGTTTGTCCGAGAGATTTGAAACTTGCAGGATTTCATAAGGCCATAAGTACCTCCAATCCGCATATCTATGATTTTGTATATCGGTGACCCAAGGTCGGGTCAATTTCGTGACCTCCCATTAGAGTCAATGGGAAAATAGACAAATGCTTCCTATTCAGAGAATATGCATTAGATCAGGTCAATTCTTTCATAATCATGTTATTTTAGCTCATGCTTGATGACCCAGGTGCAATTGTTGCTCAGTGACCCCTGCAAGGTCAGCTGAGGTCATATGAGGTCACCAGCACTTCTTTGACAATAACTTGTGATAGCATAAAGATAAAGACGTGCGAATGCCACCACTGTGTTTATCTCGTCGAGTCGCATCACGCCATATGCAACATGACCTACATGGGTCACGAAATGACCTTGACCTGAGGTCACATTTTGAAGTTGACCTAACCCGGTCACCATAATATGATTCAAAGCGTCTTGGTGAGACAAACACGATGATGTCAAAAGTATTACTCTATGTTCAACCGATAAGAAGTTATTCACGAACAACTTCTTTTGCAGAAAGTACCATCGTGACCTTTGGTGACCTCTGGAGCCTAAACTATTGACCTGAGCTAAAATTTGAGGGCATCAGTGGCGATTGAGCTGTCGATTGAATATTTGTCTTGAGCTGTCTATTGTTTTTTTTCCGTTTGTTCCTAGCTAGCATAGGTCCCGAGATATTTGGGGGTTTCTGGAGCAAAGTCCTATACTTGGAAAATTTGACCTTTGATGACGAGCCAGTGGGCGCCGAGCACCTGCACGGCGATTGTTAAGTGGGTTTCTTTCTCCGCAAGGTTTAACTATGAATGTGTTGACTTGATTTAAAAAATAGAGACCAGCCCTCGGGATTGGTTGGACCAGGGACTCCGGAGCGAATTGGGCCATAGCCGATGCTACCTCGGTCGCTTTCGGCCTAATGGCCAAATTCACGCCATGGGATTATATCTGTAAGAAGACACGTTGTGAATTCTATTGAAAACCATTTAATACCAGGCGAGCAGACATTTGTATGCATACAGTGATCCCCATCAATATTTGGGCGGTTCCAGATTTTATTTCCAGTCAATTTTCTTATTTAGGGAAGGTAAGACAAAACTGTGGGGAAAGATGGCCTATGCCTGACCTTACCCGAGGACAGGTCAAGGTCAAGTCAAGGTCGCATTTCACATCGATCGAGGTGTCTCTACATGGTCACAAAATCGACTTCACCTTAGATCACCGATATAAAAATCATCCGAAATAGCAGAATTGTAGGTATTTATGACCTGATTAAATCCTGTGCGTTTCCAACTTATCGGTAAAACAATCTGTCTGCGACACGTCCTTACATTTTTGGACGCGGGATCACTAGACTTGCCCTAGTGACCTGACCTGCGGAGACCCGAGGTAAAAAGAAATCACAGGATTTGGGCAATTGACAGGCAAACAGTTGTGCCGAAAATGGCGGCGCGAAATGCGGTCGTTTTCCGCTATTTTCGAAAAACCTAAAGGCGGCCGCACACTGCGTCATTCGGCGCGGTGGGGTCCTTCCGCCACTTCCGTCCCCTGTTGTTGCGCGTGTTAACGTCTTCCACACAGACTTGCCCCCCCCCCCACCTAAAAATCCTGGCGATGCCATTGTATGGATGTATACCTAAGGAATTAGAGTAATAAACCTTGAGTTTCTTCGGTCTCTTCGTGCTCAGCATGCCCAACGTGCTCAACCTGCGTGGGGCAGGTTGAGTTGGATCAAATTGCTCCAACCATGGGTTAAGTTGAGCAATACGAACATTTTATTTCGTGTCATTTTTTAAAGTATAAACGTGGGTTTGTGAAAATAGTTGGTTTGTAATTAGGAAAGGTTCATTTTTGGCCCATCCCAGTCGTTTTTGGACTCTGGCTCGATTGGCTCACTGGATCCACCGTTGATTATTGAAGCCGTAGTTCCTATTCAATCAAAGCATTGCATTTGAAACAGTATTGCGGTATAAACAACATGACCTTGGACATTATAATTGGACTTAGTTATGAAAAAGGTGCAAGTACAGAAATACGTACTTTGTAGCAATACAAAATGAAATGTGTACACCTATGGTAATGGTATGGCGTGAGTTGTTGGGCAAAAAAAAACACGGTTACTGGCATTTTCCATCCGAGTCATGCTTACGTGTTTTTGCCTTTGTGTGCTATGTTTGGATCTTATCTTGCCCCCCCCCCAGTGATTTTCCCTTAAAATAGGCCCTGCGTGTCCGTAAGGCTACCACAAAAGGTGAAATATGTTTATACTTGTAAATGGGTGCGGGTCGAAACGGTAGCCCCATCAGTTATGAAATGGGGGTGGAACGGCTTTGCATCTCGCTGAATGGGCTGGAACGGAATGGGGACGGAAAATGTGTCCCGTGAAGGGCTATACTGTCCACCACTTTTATCTTATAATTTTAGAGTTTTGAATTATCTGCAAGTTCTACACTGGATCACAAAATGATTATGCAATTCAAAACTTATGAGACTCTTTATGACTACACACTGTTCGTGCGAAAATGAGTCTTATGCCCTGGATATGCTTTCTCATCAATGCGTTGCATTGCGTATAGTGCGAACCTCTAAAAATGTTATATTCGATAGAGATTGCATTGGAGATTGATATATGGTGGTGACTTTTGAAAATTCAAAAATCATAGGCGTGTGCAGGTCACCCAATATGGGTGTGAAGTAAATGCATAATAAAATCATTTTTTATGCTGTTTTTTTATAAATGAAATGGTGTGTTATTGTGACATTAGACAAAACAGTTATAAAACTTTTTTGCCATAGGCGGTACCAGGTTAGTGAAAAGGGAGGTCAAATAGGAAAAAAATATTAACCGCAGGCAAGTTGCTACCCAGCACTATAAATAAGTTACTGGTCGTAGATAGTTCCTTTTTGCGTGTTGTACTTTATCATAGCCCATAGGCGTATCCAGGATCCAAACTGGGGAGGCGCAAGACCTTTTGTTAGGTATAGTATCCGCCATTATGATACTAACTAGTCAACAGTGACTATTTCACTTACAACTTCAATTCACATTGCTTACCCCCTTTTTACCCTACCTAGACTCGCCTATTATATATAAAAAATGACTCCATTCTCTCTACTGGCCTGATATGTGCATATATCATTATAAACTAACCGTCTATTGCGCCGTGATCGCTGGCATATCGTCATCGCCATGCCAGTCACTCCCATTTGCATGTGCCTGAACACGCCCCTGCAACTCTATATGTAATAAATTATGCAAATAATTTAAGGAGAAGCTATCTTTTACATCTTGATAGCTATAATGCCCCTTGCATCGCTCTATTGACTTCCCGCCAAGCATTGAATACTTCCTTGAGACCTCCCATTTACAAGACCCTGAAACCACCTCTGCCATGCAATTTGTATGATATTTCATTAAAATCAACTAATTTGCACTTGTCTCAATCACTGCAACCCGATTTAACTCCTTCATACTGGAGGCAGTTAGGGGAAAACCGTGAAGATCGCATTGCCGTATTATCGCCAAATATCGCCGCAGAACCCTCCCAAAAACGTGCCCTGGAACCGCCTCTGTTATGGTTAGGAATTCAACATTTCGACTCCATATGTAGAAATATATTGTGGGAAATGTTCCAAAATGTCACGGGCCTACTCTCAGCTGTTCTGGAGATACCTGCGCAAAAAAAAACATGAGGGGCGGAATCCCCCCCCCCCCCCCTGTTACAAATAGGGTTAAGCCTTTGCGGCATTTTTGATGTGGATTTTCATGTTATAATAGGTATGTGTTACTTAGCGCCGCCAAGCGGCGCCAATTTTGTTACGGGTTTTCCTGATAAAACCCAGAAATATAGGCGGTGGGTCATGTTAGGGTAAGAAGCTAAAATGCTATAAACTCAATTCAGCGTTACGAGGAACCGAATACGATGATCGTCATCGTGATCTTTTCCTGGCTTCGTTATGATGATGGCCACCGATGTGACGCCGCGAAGCGGCGTGAAAATGTTAATTTTAGGTCGTGGAAAATGAAATTGTAATATTGGAACCAGACCTCAGGTAACCCCTTTTCCTGGTTACACATCTCGGTATGATGAAAAATATTGAAATGAAGGTAGTTTTTCATATACATTAGCCTCGGATAGTAAATCACGATGACTGGTAGCAGTCAGCGCTCAATATTATATATGATAGTAATAACTGTATACATATGTACCGAACTGTAACAAACAACTGGTAACAGTGCAAATGGCAGTGGCGGCACCAGGGGTCAAACGTAGGTGAGGCAGTCGGGATGGGGGTGCAGTGTTACGTGATTATTTTTTAGTAGTTTGGTAAATACATGTAAATCACCACGGTTAATACTTCACCGCTAAAACCAGCCTGTGTATATGCTATCATCAACTTGGAATTGGTTTGAGAATAGGCAAGAATTATCACGCAGTGTGCGGCACGTACCAAAGGCTTTCGATTTGACTCTTCATTGTGCCGGTTGACAAGAATTGTGCGACTGCATGTTAACAATAGGACTCGGAGTCTACACATACAATCATTAGGAATATGCGAAGAACGCGTTACACGGTTAAAACAATGCATCGAAATATAATGTCCTGTTGGCTGTTTGTAATATAAGTCTGGACAGGCCGCCGATCTCCATGCAGCAATATGTAACTATTACATAACCTAATTATATTTACCATTAAAAGGAGATTTAAAAAAAATATTAAACCATTAGAAAAAGATCGCGCATTCAAAATATCCCGAAACATTCATGGCGCCTGTCACAAAGGTCCTTTGCTGCTGCCGCGTTGACGGCTGACGCCGCATCGAATTTCTCCCGAGCGGAAGCGCCCGGCGAAAACCGCCAAAGATCTGGGCGAAACACGCGTTTGGGCTGTGAGACAGGTCCTCACAGCCTAAATTTGCACAATGCTAAATTTCAATGGTGAGGCTGATTTGCGCCTATCGATGCCAGCAAACATCTTGAAATAACATGAAAATGAGACGCGTTTTAACGGTTTGGAATTTTTTTTGTCTATCAAATATTTTGTTCCTTATAATCTTACTAAAATCATTGAATATTCAGGAAAAAAAAGATTATACTTTATATGTTTGGCTAATTTAGGTAAGACACTGCCTCATTTTCCTCAATGGAAGAACCGCCACTGTCCACCGCCGTGAATTTGACACCCGAGAGGCGGTTTGCGACAGGTCGGGGGGTGCTCGACGGTCTGGATCGCCCCCGGCAACGGCACAGCCGCCGCGCCGCCTCCGCTGGCCGCGCCTATATAACAGCCTCTTCGCGGAGGCAGGCACAGGCCCGGCTGCGCCCCGGCCGCTGGTGACCGCTGCCCCGCCACCGTGTTACGCTGATCAGTAGCTGATCACAACCAGCGACTCAGCCGCTCACCGCGACAGGTAGGAATTGACACGGGTGTCGTTCCCTGTACCTTAACCCGCGAGTCACTGGGGGGATTTGTATAGCCCCCCTGAGGAATATTTGGAATATTTCAAGAATAAATACAGCTATCAACGCCACACTTTCAGTACCTTTCCGGGCATCCTTTTTACACATGTCAGCAAAATGAAAATTTGGGGTTCTAATGTGTCACGAGAAAAAGACGTCATAGTGACATCACTTCTGACATATTTCGAGCAAATTAAGCCGTACATTAAAGGGACTGTCCCACCTTTGTGAAAGTTGGCGAATCACACTTAATTGTAAATCTACATGTCAGGCGAAGTCGGCTGAACATGTTCGTAAACTTTTTTTTCGAAAAAAAAATTATCTTGGAAGATATTAAACTTTTAGTTTTAAGCGAAAAGTTGGGTTGGTGACGTCATATGATTTTTTTTAATAACAGGGAAATCCTTTGTGCTGCCAAATTTTTGGCACAATTTTTTGTCGACATCTATTGCGCAGAAAAGGCGAACCACCCGGTGTCTAGATTGGCTTTGATTGCGAACCACCCGGGGATCGAGGAATGAAAGACGAAAATATTCCAAGGCTGACCTTAAAGGACTTCTGACATATTCACCTTGGATTTTTTTTACAAAACACGATTTGATTATATTTTTTAATACAATTTATTTTTATATTGTCAAAAATGGCCTTATATCGCGCCGCTTCAGGACAGAAGGCCGTACATTTTTATTGTTTATCAAAACTATATGCATACTCTCTGAGTCAGAGTCCTGACGTCACGCGAATGTAAACAATGGTTCAGCCAATCAGATTAGAAAGTAGTCGCGTAAGGATAGACTCGCATTGGAGATGTGCCAACCGGCGGCCGGCGGCTCGCTTGCTAGCACCAACTGCAAGCTAATTGGTTGATAGTATAGCCTCTGACCGGGCTAGAACCAGTACAACATTCTTTCCCCAGCACCGCATTCCTTCGCCAAAAAATCAAATATATTCGGCTGGAAAGTCTTTTCAGTCAAGAAAACTTGCAGATAGGGGTTTCCCAACACGGGCTACAAAACTGCTATCTCAGTTTAAAACTAATGTTGAATGTGAACTATTTCCTTTAAAACAGGTCGACTATCATTACCAGTTGGGTAAAGAGACGACGCTGTCGGTTTAGAGTCCCTATTTAAATACACATGGGCCTTATTTTTTACAGATGTCAAAATAAATTTCGAATATCTTTTTGATTAGATCATCGTGGTTGTTTTACCTGCTACCATAATTAATTTCAATGCCTACCATAAAAATGGCTATCTCAACTTAAATTTAATGTTAAGGTGGGATAATCTCTTCAACAAATTGTAGAAAATACAGTTGTAAAGATAACTACACTTTACATACATCAAATAACAGCTAATGAACAGTACTATCAAACTGCTGTCTCGAAATTTTAATTTATTGCATCACGGAATTTGCAAAAATGCTTAAATTCAAAATTATATTTTTTTCAAAATATTTTAGAAGTTTGTGATCATTAAAAAAAAACGCAATAAATATGGTAGACACTATTATGAATACGTGTAGCAAGCAAGTGTTTTTCGTGCTCAGGATGAAAATTTAGGTTAGAAAGATGCATCGCAAAGCATACTGAACCAAAAACTGCGATTTGTCCTCTTGACCTGAAATGACCTCACTTAAAGGGATATTTCCACCTCCAGAGGGTTTATAAATAGCAACTTAATCCTATTTGTAACAGGCTCCTGACTGCACTATTTGTAACAGGAGGGGGGGCGGATTCCGCCCCCCCCCCCCCGGATATCTCGGGATCTACCCGTCTGATTTTCGGAAATCAAACGGCGTTTGATTTCCCTCAACAGGATCTGCATTTCGAAAAAATAAAAAAGTCGACATTTTTATAGGGGGCAACAGGGGGGCAAAATCTACAAATTGTAGAGTTATTTGTGATCCAACACAGCTGTCATGTTTATAAACCAATTTTAACGCCACCAATGGGGATGGATAGAGATTGAATTGGAAATTGACATATAGCGGTGACTTTTGAAAATTCAAAAATAATAGGCGTGTGCAGGTCACTCAATATGGGGGGTAAAGTAAATGCGTAATAAAAAAAAAATGATTTGTTTTATAAATGAAATGGTGTGGTATTGTGATATTAGACAAAACAGTTATAAAGCATATCTTTTGCCATAGGTGGGACCAGGTTAGTGAAAAAGGGAGGTCAAATAGGGAAATATATTAACCGCAGGCAAGTTGCTACCTAGCACTATAAATACGTTACTGATCGTAGATAGATCCTATTTGCATGTTGTACTTCACTATAGGCGTATCCAAAATCCAAACTGGGGAGATGCAAGACTTTTTGATAGGTATATTATCCGCTAGTGTGATACTAACTAGTCAACAGTGACTATTTCACCTACAACTTCAATTCACATTGCTTACCCCCTTTTAACCCTACCTGTACTCGCCTATTATCATATAATCGTTCGTAGATTACCCTGTGGTGCATGTTTCGTCCGAAAACTGCAGTATGCTATGTCATTGTAGGCCCATGCATCTTAGTTTTCTTGCCCCCTATATGACCCCCTTTCTTCCATTCCTGAGCGCGCCTCTGCACAAAAATGACTTCATTCCCTCTCCTGGCCTCATATGTGCATATATCATTATAAACTAACCGTCTATTGCGCCGTAATCGCTGGCATATCGTCATCACCATGCCAGTCGCCCCCTTTGTCATGTGCCTGAACACGCCCCTGCAACTCGATATGTAATAAATTATGCAAATAATGGAAGGAGAAGCTATGTTTTACATCTTGATAGCTATAAATGGCCCTTACATTGCTCTATTGGCTTCCCGCCAAGCATTGAATACTTCCTGGAAGGCCCCCCCCCCCCTTCGAAAGCCCCTGAAACTGCCTCTGTCATGCAATATTTATGATATTTCATCAACATCAACTAATTTGCACTTGTTTCGATCACTGTAAACCGATGTAAGTCCTTCATACTTGAAACAGTTAGGGAGAAACCGTGAAGATCACATTTCCGTATTATCGCCAAATGTCGCCGCAGTAACCTCCCCAAAACGTGTCATGGAACCGCCTCTGTTTAGGGTAAGAACTAATAATTTTGACTCCATATGCATAAATATATTTTGGGAAAAGTCCCAAAATGTCATGGGCCTGCTCCTTGATGTTCTGGAGATATCTGCGAAAAACATGAGGAGGCGGAATCCGCCCCCCCCCCTTCTTGTTACAAATAGGGTTAAATGAATGGTGGGGATCAACAATCATGTATGCTCAAGCTCAAACTTGTTCCTGCAGCACCTAAAGCAGTGTATCGGCAAAGCATTTTGTATTTATTTCAGACTCCAAAACGTTGGTCCCAGCTGTGCTCAGTACTAGATTCATGATGGCCGCTCTCATCCAGTTTGGCTGTGGAATTGGCGCCCGCCCAAAGCCGAAGCGTCCGAATTCGCCGAGACTTGACCTTGAAAAGTATGTCTGTGTTATAAGGTATAGGTCACAAATCTCCTACGGTCCCAAAGCCGAGCCATAGCAATTCTTACTGTTGTATTATGCAAGAGTCTAAGGTTGTTGAAAATATAATTAACTGCATTCGCTTTTTAATTTTAAAGTTCACTGACAGAATGGTGATGTTGAGTTTGCACCATTCAAAAGAAAATAATAGTCCGCAAGGAAGTGATTCTAAATAGTGATGTGGCGACTCCAATTTTACGAATGCTTGTCAAGCATAAGTGGTGCAAATGTATTTTTTGATCTAATGGGGGGAGTTTCGGGAACCAAATTTTGCAGGTGAAATCGGACACGCTTAATCGACCGATACACACCAAAAAAATCCATATTGGCCCGCAAGGTGGCAATATCCCTTTAATACAATGTACGCCGATGGTGACATGTGTAGCTTTTGATGTTTGCTACAGGTATTAAGGCATCCTATATATTTCACACCTCTCTAATTCCATAGTTACGTCAAAACCGTGCGTTATCAGAAACGTTCAAATATTTGTACTTGATCTGACCTGTGACGTTACTGGTGACCTCCAGGTCAACACGATTTATTTTGTGTAGATGACATTTCCTGAGCTACAGATTGCCGCTTGAGTCAGGCGATCGTCCTAAAGATCGTCATAGACTCGACACTACGGGTGTCGTCCATCACGATCTTTAATAATTGGACTCGCCAATGAATATTTGTTTGTCATTGTGCCGTGAAGATGACACTGTGTTCGCATTACTGTCTTTCCAGGCACAGGCAGCACAAAACTGCAGACATGGTGATTCGGATGGTCTTTGTGCTTCTGTCGGTGAGTGTCAAACATGTATGGTGTTAAGTTGTGTTGTGTGATAAATCAAGGAGAACAGGAGCAATGTTTGGTCTCGCTAGTCCGTGACGCTTGCATCCGAACGAATTTCGCCAATGTTCGCCACCAGGTCAGCCGGGATGATTATGACAGGAATGTTCCGTTGAATTCGCGTCAGACGTCACGGTTTTGATCCTGTGCCACTGACGCCGCCGCCGCTACTGACGCGTCTTGTCCGTCTATACACAGCTGACGGCAGCTCTCGGCTCCCCGGCCGACCCGCTGCTGGAGAGGCTGCTGAGACACAAACACCAGCTTCAGCTGCGGCAGCTCACGTCACTGCAAATATCCAGCGACGGCGAGCTGGAGCTACCTCGACTCTCCCGACAACTGGAGGACGTCACCACACCTACAGGTCAGACGGGACACAGCACAGCCCCACCAGGTCAGACGGGACACAGCACCACCAGGTCAGACAGGACACAGCACAGCACCACCAGGTCAGACGGGGCACAGCACCACCAGGTCAGACAGGACACAGCACAGCCCCACCAGGTCAGACGGGACACAGCACCACCAGGTCAGACAGGACACAGCACAGCACCACCAGGTCAGACAGGACACAGCATAGCACCACCAGGTCAGACAGGACACAGCACAGCACCACCAGGTCAGACAGGACACAGCACAGCACCACCAGGTCAGACGGGGCACAGCACAGCACCACCAGGTCAGACGGGACACAGCACAGCACCACCAGGTCAGACAGGACACAGCACAGCCCCACCAGGCCAGACAGGACACAGCACAGCACCACCAGGTCAGACAGGACACAGCACAGCACCACCAGGTCAGACAGGACACAGTACAGCCCCATCAGGCCAGACAGGACACAGCATCACCAGGTCAGACAGGACACAGCACCACCAGGTCAGACAGGACACAGCACAGCACCACCAGGTCAGACAGGACACAGCACAGCACCACCAGGTCAGACAGGACACAGCACCACCAGGTCAGACAGGACACAGCACCACCAACCAGGTCAGACAGGACACAGCACAGCACCACCAGGTCAGACAGGACACAGCACCACCAGGTCAGACGGGACACAACACCACCAGATCAGACAGGACACAGCACCACCAGGCCAGACGGGACACAGCACAGCACCACCAGGTCAGACAGGACACAGCACAGCACCACCAGGTCAGACAGGACACAGGACAGCATCACCAGGCCAGACGGGACACAGCACCACCAGGTCGGACAGGACACATCACAGCACCACCAGGCCAGATGGGACACAGCACCACCAGGTCAGACAGGACACAGCACCACCAGGTCAGACAGGACACAGCACCACCAGGTCAGACGGGACCCAGCACCACCAGGCCAGACGGGACACAGCACAGCACCACCAGGTCAGACAGGACACAGCACAGCACCACCAGGTCAGACAGGGCACAGCACCACCAGGTCAGACAGGACACAGCACAGCACCACCAGGTCAGACAGGACACAGCACAGCACCACCAGGTCAGACGGGACACAGCACCACCAGGTCAGACAGGACACAGCAAAGCACCACGAGGTCAGACGGGACACAGCACAGCACCACCAGGTCAGACAGGACACAGCACCACCAGGTCAGACGGGACACAGCACCACCAGGTCAGACAGGACACAGCACAGCACCACTAGGTCAGACGGGACACAGCACAGCACCACCAGGTCAGACAAGACACAGCACCACCAGGTCAGACGGGACACAGCACCACCAGCTCAGACAGGACACAGCACCACCAGGTCAGACAGGACACAGCACAGCACCACCAGGCCAGACGGGACACAGCACCACCAGGTCAGACAGGACACAGCACCACCAGGTCAGACAGGACACAGCACCACCAGGTCAGACAAGACACAGGACAGCATCACCAGGCCAGACAGGACACAGCACCACCAGGTCAGACGGGACACAGCACAGCACCACCAGGTCAGACAGGACACAGCACAGCACCACCAGGTCAGACAGGACACAGCACCACCAGGTCAGACGGGACACAGCACAGCACCACCAGGTCAGACAGGACACAGCACAGCACCACCAGGTCAGACAGGACACAGCACAGCACGACCAGGTCAGACAGGACACAGCACAGCTCCACCAGGTCAGACGGGACCCAGCACCACCAGGTCAGACGGGACACAGCATAGCACCACCAGGTCAGACAGGACACAGCAGAGCACCACCAGGTCAGACAGGACACAGCACAGCACCACCAGGTCAGACGGGACACAGCACCACCAGATCAGACGGGATACAGCACAGCACCACCAGGTCAGACAGGACACAGCACAGCACCACCAGGTCAGACAGGACACAGCACCACCAGGTCAGACGGGACACATCACAGCACCACCAGGTCATACAGGGCACAGCACAGCACCACCAGGTCAGACAGGACACAGCACAGCACCACCAGGTCAGACAGGACACAGTACAGCACCACCAGGTCAGACAGGACACAGCACCACCAGGTCAGACAGGACACAGCACCACCAGGTCAGACAGGACACAGCACAGCACCACCAGGTCAGACAGGACACAGCACCACCAGGTCAGACGGGACCCAGCACCACCAGGCCAGACGGGACACAGCACAGCACCACCAGGTCAGACAGGACACAGCACAGCACCACCAGGTCAGACAGGGCACAGCACCACCAGGTCAGACAGGACACAGCACAGCACCACCAGGTCAGACAGGACACAGCACAGCACCACCAGGTCAGACGGGACACAGCAACACCAGGTCAGACAGGACACAGCACAGCACCACGAGGTCAGACGGGACACAGCACAGCACCACCAGGTCAGACAGGACACAGCACCACCAGGTCAGACAGGACACAGCACAGCACCACCAGGTCAGACGGGACACAGCACCACCAGGTCAGACAGGACACAGCACAGCACCACTAGGTCAGACGGGACACAGCACAGCACCACCAGGTCAGACAGGACACAGCACCACCAGGTCAGACAGGACACAGCATAGCACCACCAGGTCAGACAGGACACAGCACAGCACCACCAGGTCAGACAGGACACAGCACCACCAGGTCAGACAGGACACAGCATAGCACCACCAGGTCAGACGGGACACAGCACAGCACCACCAGGTCAGACGGGACACAGCACCACCAGCTCAGACAGGACACAGCACCACCAGGTCAAACAGGACACAGCACAGCACCACCAGGCCAGACGGGACACAGCACCACCAGGTCAGACAGGACACAGCACCACCAGGTCAGACGGGACACAGCACCACCAGGTCAGACAGGACACAGCACAGCACCACTAGGTCAGACAGGACACAGCACAGCACCACCAGGTCAGACGGGACACAGCACCACCAGGTCAGACAGGACACAGCATAGCACCACCAGGTCAGACAGGACACAGCACAGCACCACCAGGTCAGACAGGACACAGCACCACCAGGTCAGACAGGACACAGCACAGCACCACTAGGTCAGACGGGACACAGCACAGCACCACCAGGTCAGACAGGACACAGCACCACCAGGTCAGACGGGACACAGCACCACCAGCTCAGACAGGACACAGCACCACCAGGTCAGACAGGACACAGCACAGCACCACCAGGCCATACGGGACACAGCACCACCAGGTCAGACAGGACACAGCACCACCAGGTCAGACAGGACACAGCACAGCACCACCAGGTCAGACAGGACACAGCACCACCAGGTCAGACGGGACACAGCACCACCAGGTCAGACAGGACACAGCACCACCAGGTCAGACAGGACACAGCACCACCAGGTCAGACAGGAAACAGCACCACCAGGTCAGACAAGACACAGGACAGCATCACCAGGCCAGACAGGATACAGCACCACCAGGTCAGACGGGACACAGCACAGCACCACCAGGTCAGACAGGACACAGCACAGCACCACCAGGTCAGACAGGACACAGCACCACCAGGTCAGACGGGACACAGCACAGCACCACCAGGTCAGACAGGACACAGCACAGCACCACCAGGTCAGACAGGACACAGCACAGCACCACCAGGTCAGACAGGACACAGCACAGCACCACCAGGTCAGACGGGACCCAGCACCACCAGGTCAGACGGGACACAGCATATCACCACCAGGTCAGACAGGACACAGCACAGCACCACCAGGTCAGACGGGACACAGCACCACCAGATCAGACGGGATACAGCACAGCACCACCAGGTCAGACAGGACACAGCACAGCACCACCAGGTCAGATAGGACACAGCACCACCAGGTCAGACGGGACACAGCACCACCAGGTCAGACGGGACACAGCACAGCACCACCAGGTCATACAGGGCACAGCACAGCACCACCAGGTCAGACAGGACACAGCACAGCACCACCAGGTCAGACAGGACACAGTACAGCACCGCCAGGTCAGACAGGACACAGCACCACCAGGTCAGACAGGACACAGCACCACCAGGTCAGACGAGACACAGCACCACCAGGTCAGACAGGACACAGCACCAACAGGTCAGACAGGGCACACCACCACCAGGTCAGACGGGACACAGCACCACCAGGTCAGACAGGACACAGCACCACCAGGTCAGACGGGACACAGCACAGCACCACCAGGTCAGACAGGACACAGCACAGCACCACCAGGTCAGACAGGACACAGCACCACCAGGTCAGACAGGACACAGCACAGCCCCACCAGGTCAGACAGGACACAACACCGCCAGGTCAGACAGGACACAGCACCATCAGGTCAGACAGGCCACAGCACCACCAGGTCAGACAAGACACAGCACAGCACCACCAGGCCAGACGGGACAAAGCACCATTAGATCAGACGGGACACAGCACCACCAGGTCAGACAGGACACAGCACCACCAGGTCAGACAGGACACAGCACCACCAGGTCAGACAGGACACAGCACAGCACCACCAGGTCAGATAGGACACAGCACCACCAGGTCAGACGGGACACAGCACAGCACCACCAGGTCATACAGGGCACAGCACAGCACCACCAGGTCAGACAGGACACAGCACAGCACCACCAGGTCAGACAGGACACAGTACAGCACCGCCAGGTCAGACAGGACACAGCACCACCAGGTCAGACAGGACACAGCACCACCAGGTCAGACGAGACACAGCACCACCAGGTCAGACAGGACACAGCACCAACAGGTCAGACAGGGCACACCACCACCAGGTCAGACGGGACACAGCACCACCAGGTCAGACAGGACACAGCACCACCAGGTCAGACGGGACACAGCACAGCACCACCAGGTCAGACAGGACACAGCACAGCACCACCAGGTCAGACAGGACACATCACAGCACCACCAGGTCAGACAGGACACAGCACAGCCCCACCAGGTCAGACAGGACACAACACCGCCAGGTCAGACAGGACACAGCACCACCAGGTCAGACAGGCCACAGCACCACCAGGTCAGACAAGACACAGCACAGCACCACCAGGCCAGACGGGACACAGCACCATTAGATCAGACGGGACACAGCACCACCAGGTCAGACAGGACACAGCACCACCAGGTCAGACAGGACACAGCACCACCAGGTCAGACAGGACACAGCACAGCACCACCAGGTCAGACAGGACACAGCATAGCACCACCAGGTCAGACAGGACACAGCACAGCACCACCAGGTCATACAGGATACAGCACCACCAGGTCATACGGGACACAGCACCACCAGGTCAGACAGGCTACAGCACCACCAGGTCAGACAAGACACAGCACAGCACCACCAGGCCAGACGGGACACAGCACCATTAGATCTTACGGGACACAGCACCACCAGGTCAGACAGGATACAGCACCACCAGGTCAGACAGGACACAGCACCACCAGGTCAGACAGGACACAGCACCACCAGGTCAGACAGGACACAGCACAGCACCACCAGGTCAGACAGGACACAGCACAGCACCACCAGGTCAGACAGGACACAGCATAGCACCACCAGGCCAGACGGGACACAGCACAGCCCCACCAGGTCAGACGGGACACAGCACCACCAGGTCGGACAGGACACAGCACAGCACCACCAGGTCAGACGGGACACAGCACAGCACCACCAGATCAGACAGGACACAGCACAGCACCACCAGGTCAGACAGGACACAGCACAGCACCACCAGGTCAGACAGGACACAGCACCACCAGGTCAGACAGGACACAGCACAGCCCCACCAGGTCAGACAGGACACAGCACAGCACCACCAGATCATACAGGATACAGCACCACCAGGTCATACGGGACACAGCACAGCACCACCAGGTCAGACAGGACACAGCACCGCCAGGTCAGACAGGACACAGCATAGCCCCACCAGGTCAGACAGGACACCGCACAGCACCACCAGGTCAGACAGGACACAGCACCACCAGGTCAGACAGGACACAGCATAGCCCCACCAGGTCAGACAGGACACAGCACAGCACCACCAGGTCAGACAGGACACAGCCCCACCAGGTCAGAGAGGACACAGCACAGCACCACCAGGTCAGACAGGACACAGCACAGCACCACCAGGTCAGACAGGACACAGCACATCCCCACCAGGTCAGACAGGACACAGCACAGCACCACCAGGTCAGACAGGACACAACACAGCCCCACCAGGTCAGACAGGACACAGCACAGAACCACCAGGTCAGACAGGACACAGCACAGCACCACCCGGTCAGACGGGACACAGCACAGCACCACCAGGTCAGACAGAACACAGCACCGCCAGGTCAGACAGGACACAGCACAGCACCACCAGGTCAGACGGGACACGGCACAGCACCTCCAGGTCAGACAGGACACAGCACCACCAGGTCAGACGGGACACAGCACAGCATCACCAGGTCAGACAGGACACAGCACAGCACCACCAGGTCAGACAGGACACAGCACATCACTACCAGGTCAGACAGGACACAGCACCTCCAGGTCAGACAGGACACAGCACCACCAGTTCAGACGGGACACAGCACAGCATCACCAGGTCAGACAGGACACAGCACAGCACCACCAGGTCAGACGGGACACAGCACCACCAGGTCAGACAGGACACAGCACCACCAGTTCAGACGGGACACAGCACAGCATCACCAGGTCAGACAGGACACAGCACAGCACCACCAGGTCAGACGGGACACAGCACCTCCAGGTCAGACAGGACACAGCACCACCAGTTCAGACGGGACACAGCACAGCATCACCAGGTCAGACAGGACACAGCACAGCACCACCAGTTCAGACGGGACACAGCACAGCATCACCAGGTCAGACAGGACACAGCACAGCACCACCAGGTCAGACAGGACACAGCACATCACTACCAGGTCAGACAGGACACAGCACCACCAGGTCAGACAGGACACAGCACAGCACCACCAGGTCAGACAGGACACAGCACCGCCAGGTCAGACAGGACACAGCACCACCAGGTCAGACAGGACACAGCACAGCACCACCAGGTCAGACGGGACACAGCACAGCACCGCCAGGTCAGACGGGACACAGCACAGCACCACCAGGTCAGACAGGACACAGCACCACCAGGTCAGACGGGACACAGCACAGCACCACCAGGTCAGACAGGACACAACACCACCAGGTCAGACAGGACACAGCACAACACTACCAGGTCAGACAGGACACAGCACCACCAGGTCAGACAGGACACAGCACAGCACCACCAGGTCAGACAGGACACAGCACCACCAGGTCAGACAGGACACAGCACCACCAGGTCAGACAGGACACAGCACCACCAGGTCAGACAGGACACAGTACAGCACCACCAGGCCAGACAGGACACAGCCCCACCAGGTCAGACAGGACACAGCACCACCAGGTCAGACAGGACACAGCACCACCAGGTCAGACAGGACACAGCACCACCAGGTCAGACAGGACACAGCACCACCAGGTCAGACAGGACACAGCACCACCAGGTCAGACAGGACACAGTACAGCACCACCAGGCCAGACAGGACACAGCCCCACCAGGTCAGGCAGGACACAGCACCACCAGGTCAGACAGGACACAGCACCACCAGGTCATACAGGACACAGCACCACCAGGTCAGACAGGACACAGCACCACCAGGTCAGACAGGACACAGTACAGCACCACCAGGCCAGACAGGACACAGCCCCACCAGGTCAGACAGGACACAGCACCACCAGGTCAGACAGGACACAGCACCGCCAGGTCGGACAGGACACAGCACAGCACCAACAGGTCAGACAGGACACAGCACAGCACCCCCAGGTCAGACGGGACACAGCACAGCACCGCCAGGTCAGACGGGATTCAGCGCAGCACCACCAGGTCAAACAGGACACAGCACAGCACCACCAGGTCAGACAGGACACAGCACATAACCACCAGGTCAGACAGGACACAGCACCACCAGGTCAGACGGGACACAGCACAGCACCACCAGGTCAGACAGGACACAGCACAGCACCGCCAGGTCAGACAGGACACAGCACAGCACCACCAGGTCAGACGGGGCACAGCACAGCACCACCAAGTCAGACAGGACACAGCACAGCACCACCAGGTCAGACGGGACACAGCACCGCACCACCAGGTCAGACGGGACACAGCACAGCACCACCAGTTCAGACGGGACACAGCACAGCACCACCAGGTCAGACAGGACACAGCACAGCACCACCAGGTCAGACAAGACACAGCACAGCACCACCAGGTCAGACGGGACACAGCACCGCCAGGTCAGACAGGACACAGCACAGCACCACCAGGTCAGACAGGACACAGCACAGCACCACCAGGTCAGACATAACACAGCACAGCACCACCAGCTCAGACGGGACACAGCGCGCAATCGAGTGTGTCTGAATTCAACACAACAAACATTAGGTATCCTAACACTGTATATGGTGTCCCTTAACCCGGCATGGACTGGGGTCTCAGCCGAACGCCATTGACGCCATTGGGGGGCGTTAACCCGCGCGGCGCTGGGGGGGTAAATTTTACCCCCCCCCCCCCCCCCCCCCCTCCTGGATTTTCTACATAACTTGACAACTATGACAGATATCAAAGTGAAACTTACGGTAGCTTATGGTGCATCAATTCTACGTCTTCTGCCATTTTTTTTTTTTTTTAATTCGTGAAATTTTTTGGCAGATTAGTGACGTTTTAGTGACGTCATGCCATGTCATTTTTGGTGAAGAACGTTAAATGTTTGAAAAATCGTAGAAAATAGCGTGTTATTGCAAATTGCAAATAAAAGGCGTCAAAAGAGAGGAAATAACATTGTCTTTGACATGGATATCTGAGATTTTCACAATTTTGGGTTTTTGACCCCCAAAAATGCAATAAACTGATTTTTTGGGGAAGAATTTCCACAAAAGTTTTTTGTTTGAAGATTTTCAAAAAAACGGAAGATATATTAGAGAACCGAGTATGAACGATATTCAAACCAAATTTTAAAGCAATTTCTTTATTTTTGACTGACTTATGGCTCTCTAAGAACAAGCAACTCATGACGTCATTTTTTTTAATTGCGTTTTTTGGCTTTTACTGACCAGATACAGACAAATAAATGCCACCACTGTATTTCGAAGACAAAACTAGTCTAGAAACATGCAATGTTTATTAAGATTAATCAATTTCAAATTTTGACCTTATTGTGACCTGACCTTGACCTGAGGACGATCATATGGTTTCAGGCTGCGAAAATGGCTGCTTCTATCGAATTATACGTGTAAAATAACCCATACAACATGTGTCGCATGGCTTTCGTAGACCTGTGACCTTGTGTGACCTGACCTTGACCTTGACTTTTGCTTACAATTTCACTTTTACTTATGCGGGAAATGCATTATACACTCTGGAGCACTTTGTGAGATAATAGTTGCAATATAAGGCTTCGGATGGAAAGTATAGCCCAAAAACTCAAATACTTACATTTTACATTTGACCTCACCGTGACCTGACATGTGACCTTATTTTAAGAATTTCGGGTATGCATTCGATTCTGCTCGTTGAGAGCTTGCGATCGCCGCATTGCGCGTCTCGCTGCGGATATTGGTTCGGAAGATACGAGGGGGGGGGGGTAAAATTTACCCCCCCCCCCCAGCGCCGCGCGTTCGGCTGGAGACCCCAGCGCCGCGCGGGTTAAACGCCCCCCCCCCCCCCCCCATGGTTATCTTCCGAACCAATGATCGAACGAGACGCGCAAGGCGGCAATCGGCACACAGCTGTGAAATCTCTCAATGAGATGGAACTAAAGCATACTCAAAAATTTCAAAGTGAGGTAAAATGTCAGGTCAGGGTCAGGCCAAGGGTCTAAATCGACGTATTTGAGTTTATGGGCCATATTTTCCATCCAAAGCCTTCGATTACGACCATGATCACCCAAAGTGCTGCCCAATGTATGATACACATCCCGCATGAACTAAAGTGAGATTGTTGGCTAAGGTCAAGGTCAGGTAAAAAAGGTCACTATGCATAAAATATCTACGAAAGTCATGCAACACATGTTTTATGAGTTATTTTCCACGTATAATTCGATAGTGATAGTCGTGTTACCACCTGACTTCATTTACGTGAAGTTAATGTGTTCAGGTCAAGTTCAGGTCACTGAAGGTCAACATTTTTAATTGATAAATATAAATAAACAAGACATGTTTCTAGACTAGTTTTGTATCAGAAATACAGTGGTGTAATTTATTTGTCTCTATCTGGTCCAAAAAGGGGGAAAATCATTTTTACATATGTCGTCATGAGTTACCCATACTTTAGATGCCATACGTCAGTCAAAAATGGTGATATCAATCTGAAATTTGGTATGGTAGTTTCCCATATGTGGTTCTCTGACCTTGTGGTGTGGTGTGACTTTGTATTCCGGCTTTTTGAATATCTTTGAGAAGAAAAAAACAATTTTGTGGGCATTTACCACCCCCAAAAAAAGTTTTTTGAATTTTTGGGGTCAAAACCCAAAATTTCCCAAATACCCAGATAGCCAGTTGGTAGCCCTTGCAATGTGCTATCTTTTGGAGTTTTCTATTGCCTTTTACTTTAAATATGGCATTTCTACGGCCTGGCAAAATTTAACTGATTTTGGTGTAAAACTCGTGTGTAGTGACGTCACTAAATTCGATATAACTCGAAATTGTTTTGAAGAAAAAAAAATGCTTTATTTTTTCACAGAAAACGAAAACTTGATGTATAAGAAGGTACCCGAAGTTGCACGTTGATAGCGCTATTCGTGTTTGAGCTACTACGAAGTCAATTGCGGGTTAAGCTTAAGCCCAAGTCTCGGTAGCCCAGTACTGTCTATGTATAGCGGTGTCTCAGTCTGCCAGTACAGTCTATGGTTCTCCCCACAGCCGATGTTCCGGAGAGCGGCCGCCAGGTGCGGCTGGTCGGAGGGCCTGGTCCCTGGGAGGGCGCTGTGGAGGCTTACACCGCCTCCGGCTGGCACCAGGTCGTCGCCGATCGCTGGTCAGAGGTGGAGGCTTCAGTTGTCTGCCGCCAACTGGGACACGCCAGGTCAGCTTCAGATATCCCCAGCGTGGTAACCTTGAACGAGCCCTGAATTCCCGATGCCTAGCCATATCCGCAATTTACCTTTGCAGGTCGCTCTGCCCATTTCGCTCCCGGCGGGTCAGTGACGGGTACATCCCGGACGGTGGACCACCGGTTCTCACAAGTCTCTGACAGGTGTTCAGGGATGACGGACAAGTCGAGAGAAATGGGCAAAGCCAACAAGTCGTATGGTCTCTGATCGTCAGAGATGGTCGGTGGCCAGAAGTCGCACGTTTATCTGTCAACACTGCCATCTGTGGGCCAGTGGGTAAACTCGCTCTGGAGTCGCACGTTTATCTGTCAACACTGCCATCTGTGGGTCAGTGGGTGAACTAGCTCCGGAGTCGCACTTTATCTGTGAACACTGCCATCTGTGGGCCAGTGGGTGAACCCACTCCGGAGTCGCACGTTTATCTGTGAACACTGCCATCTGTGGGCCAGTGGGTGAACCCACTCCGGAGTCGCACGTTTATCTGTCAACACTGCCATCTGTGGGCCAGTGGGTGAACCCACTCCGGAGTCGCACGTTTATCTGTCAACACTGCCATCTGTGGGTCAGTGGGTGAACTCGCTCCGGAGTCGCACGTTTATCTGTGAACACTGCCATCTGTGGGCCAGTGGGTGAACTGGCTCCGGAGTCGCACGTTTATCTGTCAACACTGCCATCTGTGGGCCAGTGGGTGAACTCGCTCCGGAGTCGCACGTTTATCTGTGAACACTGCCATCTATGGGCCAGTGGGTGAACTCGCTCCGGAGTCGCACGTTTATCTGTGAACACTGCCACCTGTGGGCCAGTGGGTGAACTCGCTCCGGAGTCGCACGTTTATCTGTCAACACTGCCATCTGTGGGTCAGTGGGTGAACTCGCTCCGGAGTCGCACGTTTATCTGTGAACACTGCCATCTGTGGGCCAGTGGGTGAACCCACTCCGGAGTCGCACGTTTATCTGTCAACACTGCCATCTATGGGCCAGTGGGTGAACCCACTCCGGAGTCGCACGTTTATCTGTGAACACTGTCATCTGTGGGCCAGTGGGTGAACTCGCTCCGGATCACTAATTGCCGTATAGTAGCATCATAGTTGCTGCCCCGAGTCCCCGCCTTCACCGTCTTCCTCTTCGTGGACAGCTACTTCAGGGCGGCTCCGCTGCCGTCTGCGAGCCTACTGAGCCTGAACGACACGGACGACGCCCCGGTCAGCCTCCACAAGTGCTCGGGCCGTGAGGCGTCGCTGCTCGACTGCGAGCGGGCCGCGCCCGGGGACCCAGCGCAGCCGGTCAGCGTCAGCTGCCTGAGTGCGGAGGACCTCAGCGAGCGCTGCGGCGAGGGCGAGCTGCCGCTCGGCGACAGCTGCTACTACATCGGCCAGGAGAGCGTCACCCGCCTGAAGGCCGAGCTGCGCTGTCGCCAGCGGAACGCCTCGCTCGTGGAGGTCAACTCTCAGGTGCGTTGGACTGTGTTCTGCACTGGTGAACAATCACTATGATCACCGTGATCAATCACCTGAACAATCACTTATGTAGGACTGCCCCGCACTGCCGACAACTCGTATTTACTGGAATAGCGTAATTATATTCCGGGAAATACGCCAAGGAAGCTTTGAACTTCTCCGGCTTCTGCGAGTAATTGACGTTGTTTGGAATATTGCGATAAGAATGCGCTGCCTTCTCATCGTATAAGCGAAGTCAGATCACATATCGATAGAGTTTCTCAGCCTTCCTCTCGCTTTCTTCGCTTCACCTCATTTTATCTTCAACTTACAACTGTTTTCAGCTGAAGAATGATTTTCTGAGTGGGGTCATAAGCTCCATGGGCCTGGAGGGCCTTCACACGGCGGGTCGAAGCCATCGGCTCGGGAAGACCGAGATCATCTGGAGCTGGGAGAGCTCCGATGCACCATTCTTGTTCACAAAGTGGAACCCAGGTATGTGACATATTAACCCGTGCCGATTCGCTGGACGAGTTTTAACACTGTTGCGAGAGTGCAGAAACAGAAAATTTAACACAAAGGGAACAAAACGAACCCAAAATATCAGATACAAGCTACCCTTATCATGGCGTCACCTAACCTAGGAAGGTAACGGGGACTAACTCATCTTGAGTTACTTGAATGTGCCTTGTAAAACATTATACGAACTATGTAGGCCACTCCGGTAAAAGTAACTCAAAAGATACTTAATTTGTATGTGCAATTGCTATGGAAATAACCTGAGCGAAACTTAAGGAATTGCGAAATAAGAATTCCAGGAGTTTTGGTAAGGACACGAATTTTTGTTTAAAGCATTTTTAAATCAACTTCGTTTTGTGTCCCGTGTCGGTAACAAAAAATATTTTGGAAGCAAAAGTGTACTTATGTTTGGGCAATTCCAGGACAAATCAACAAGGTAAGGGTGGAAATGTATACCACACCCTCTCAGAATTCGCTCCAAAATGGTGCTTAGGGTTTTTTTTGGTGTTGATTTCACGACTTTTGAATTAGGACGACCGTCAGGTCACGGGGTCACAATATACAGGTCAGCGAAAATGCAGGTCTAGTGCAAACATCCAATCACGTTTGTCATTATATCTACATGATGAAAATAGATATGATGATAAAATCATACATCATTAGAAAGAAGAAGAAGAATGTGAAAGAATGTAATGACATACAAATTTATCCTCCAAGGTCAATATTTGATAACCTGACCTTTGACTTTTATGTCCGGTCAAAGTCAAACCATGTTTTCCCGCTTCGATTTTCTTGAAATCGATACAAAAGCTTGGACATTCATTTGGTAATATGCATGCAAAATTTTACGGTGCAACTGAAACTACATGGGGGTCAACAGGGGTCATATGTCATGACGTCATTTGACCTGCGAGTTCACGAATCTAATATCGCCATTCTTCCAAATGTAGGCAATATGGGCATCATTTGAAAGCACCTGTCGCATAAAATGCACTTGTTATATAAATTCACATTTTGATTGCAAATAAAGCGTATTGTCCTCGGATGAATATCCGTCGTGACAGCTTTCCAGACTCTGCCCCCCCCCCCCCCCCCCGACTGGTTATTTATTCAACTTTTGGGGAACAATTTAATCATGATCATTTTGGAACTTTGATGATTAAATCACCTTTGGATTCATGAATACCAAATTTGATAATTGATTATTCCCGATTCAAAGAATCAAAACAATATTTTAATGGATTCACGTTTGATTCAACATTTAAATGTGTTGAATTTACGTCAAATCAATAAAAATGGAAACCTACAAAGCCATAGGTATATATGAATAATGATTATTAAAACATTGTTATAGCAATGATATGTCAGTAGAAATGAGTGCATAGCCACTGGGACTGCATTGTATTTGCAGTCGCACAATTTATCATGCACACTTGAATTGTTAAGAATCGTTCAATTTGATTGCATGCAGGTTTTGATTCAATCTCGATTCATGAATAAAAAGATATGGTGGTGAATTGATTCTTCTTCAATGCAAGCAATTTGCAGAGTCAACTCAATAACCAGTCTGGTCCCCCCCCCCCCCCATCCATGATTATCAGAATTGTTTAATTAGTCCTATGGGAATGGGAAACTGGTGGGGAAAAAACTGGCTGCCCTGTCCCCCTCCCCTTAGCACTAAAACGCTGAACAAATATGGCCGACGCTGCGTTGCTGAAGGGTTGTCGAGAATCGCCCAGAGTTGTCGGCCGTGACGTCATTGTGACGTAAGCAAAAACGTGCAACTCCATCGGTCGCCATAGGTGTTGTTGGCTATTGCTGAGAATCGCCCACAGGGTTGCCCAACCGCCAGACCGATGGCAACTCTGAGCAACCGGTTGCCGAAATGTTGTCGAGATATCGCTCGTCTAACCTTTAACTAGCAAACATGAGCTTATCAGTTGGTTGACTACCAAGGTGAAGCATCTAGAAGGTTACTCAGGTGGGTTATGGCTTATGATGAGTAAGCATGCACATGTTTGTTGTTCCTTATCGTCTCCTGGGAAAGTATTGGAAGGTGCGCATTTATGAGTCGAAAATAATTCTATCCGGACATTATTATGGCGAGCTGATCTGAGCGAGCCGTGTCTGTTCACTGGCTGGGCGTCGGAGAGCGCCCAGCAGGCGGCGGCGGGCCGGTGCCGAGTGAGCATGACGCGTCTGGTGGCGGCCGTTGCAGCTGAGCTGGCAGCCGAGCCGCTGGGCGTGGAGCAGCGCTGCCTCACCCTGGAACCGTCCGAGGCGGCCTCCGTCACCGCCGAGCTGGACTACGCCTTCTGGGCGTCCTCCGACTGCAGCCGCCGTCTGCAGTACGTCTGTGAGACGCCCCGAGACTGGACAGGTGAGGATGAGGGACGCCCCGAGACTGGACAGGTGAGGATGAGGGACGCCCCGAGACTGTGCAGTTGAGGATGTGGGACGCCCCGAGACTGGACAGTTGAGGATGTGAGATGCCCCGAGACTGGGCAGGTGAGGATGAGGGACGCCCCGAGACTGGGCAGTTGAGGATGTGGGATGCCCCGAGACTGGACAGTTGAGGATGTGAGACGCTCCGAGACTGGACAGGTGAGGATGAGGGACGCCCCGAGACTGTACAGTTGAGGATGAGGGACGCCCCGAGACTGGACAGGTGAGGATGAGGGACGCCCCGAGACTGGACAGATGAGGATGTGAGACGCCCGAGACTGAACAGGTGAGGATGTGAGACGCCCCGAGACTGGACAGGTGAGGATGTGGATTGTGGGGCGCCTCGAGACTGGACAGTTGAGGATGTGAGACGCCCCGAGACTGGACAGGTGAGGATGTGAGACGCCCCGAGACTGGACAGGTGAGGATGTGGATTGTGGGGCGCCCCGAGACTGGACAGGTGATCCTCACAGCTTGCCATGCCTCCGTGTGTTTAACACTATATTTTTAGATTTTGAGATTTAGCAACAGATTTTGAGAAAACATAGCAAAAAGGTGCTGACAGAGCGTATGCTTTATCCCCTGTCTTCCATGCCTGGTCCATCAGAGTCGCGCTGGGCCTGTGATGGTCAGTCAGGCGCTCCGTTCCCCGCTGCAGGGCTATGAGACGGGTGTGTTTCGCCGGCAGACTGCGCCCGGGACGTGGCTGGCAGCTACGCCGGCTCGCTCAGCACGGCCGAGTCGGGCCGGTCGTGTCTGCCGTGGTCGGCCGTGGCCGGCGTGCCGGGCCTCAGCAGCGCCGCCCTGGTGGCCAACCACTGCCGGAACCCGGACGGAGACCTGCGGCCCTGGTGCTTCACCGGGCCGGACCAGTTCGAGTACTGTGAGATCGCCGCCTGTCCGCCGCACCTGCCGCCGCCACGTGAGTCTCACCGCGCTGCAACAGGCCGCTTACCGCGCTGCCTCTGACGAGTGGCTCGGTTGGAATACCACTTGGCCGCTAAAGTCTACTCAGACGGGTCGCTGGATTCACAACCCATGTGTTTGGACGCAGACACATGTGTCTGCGGCGAAGAATGCGTGCGCATGCCGTCAAAACGGACTCAGACGCAGGCGTCGGCCAGAGTGAACGATGGCAGCGCTGGCAGCCCTTTCACACCGAAAACAAAGCACGGTGGTGTGTCATTTCACTCATGCGTAGGGGAGACTAACCCTTTTTGCGCCATGGTCATAATTGCGCCACCTCACGATATTGAAAAATAATGAGTGAAGGGGCATGGGAAAGGTGTTTTTGAATAGGTACAATTTGAATAAGCACAAAACAAATGTAATTTGTATACGGAGGTAGACAATGGGGCAGCGAAACGGCAGGCCATACCTTATTTTGTTTACTTCATTTTAACCATTTTCCGGGTGGATTGATTCATGTGCTATGATACAATTAAATTAACATCTTTGTTGCAAAATATTTATAACAAACTACAAATCTTTGTCAAATATTTAAGCACCAGAATAGGTTGGTACATGGTGTTTTAAACTGGATATAGACGATTTTGTTGAAGCCCTGCCCTCGCTGTATCTGCGCCGCTCAATCTGGCCCCCTATTTCCAGGGCCTCCTGTAAGTGATTTTCACTGGGGGGGGGGCAAGCAGATTTTTCGATGATGGGCAGCTGTCTCCAAATCGTGCTGTATTTTCGATTTGTATTATTGTACAATATGTTTCACGAACAGGACAATAATTGTATGTGCCATGATGTATTGCAATAATTGCATCTGATCCTAGGTCCTAGAGAGATATGGATAACAGAAGATGGGCGCGGAATGTGCGAACCCCCGGCAGTGCCCGCGTCCTGAGCACTGCCGGGGGTTCGCACCAACCACAAACTGCTGGAGGAGGAGATTTTCGCCCCCCCCCCCCCTCCAAAGATCTCGAGAAAGAAAAAAACACAGCGAAGCGACAAGTGAAAAACGCTGTTAGATAGCCGGAGACTCTAGCTCTATCGAAAATATATCGGTCTTGTTAGGAGTCAAGTCAATATTGAGGTCACCAGGGGTCACCAAAGGTCAAATTTTGGCTAAATATGAGTGCCCTTGCTAAAACCGTCCATATCTCGATAACTAAAAGAGATAGCGACGCGCCGAAAAAGGGTTAGAAAGATAATCTAATTTTCTGTCACTACAGTTGCATCAGAATTTACCTTAGGTCAAAATAGTTAGGTCAGGATAATCCATTAAATTTGAAACATTCTAAAAATCGCCGAACTATTTTTGAAGGAATAACTTTTGATAGAAACATTATAGAGTAAAACAGATTTCCCCATTGTGTTTGTCTCATCGATACGCATCGAATGATATTATCATCGAACATGGGAAATAAATGACATAGGTAAAGCATACTTAATAGCTCAAAAAGTGACTATTTTGTATTTGGAAGCCATAAGCCGGTTAGCACGACTTCAAGTCCTTTACGCGCATTCACCGTGCAAGTCACCATCATATATCTTAAGGTTTTTAAGTCCTCATCAGCTTATATTTTTTAATGAATTGTTTCTATGTTTTAGAACTTTATATAACCACAAATTCGAAAATAAGAGATATTTGATTGACAGGCAGGTCTGTGGTGATTTATTCGACATCTCAAAATTGAATTGAGAGCGCCCTTGCCAGGCCTGAGATGCCACTGTCGGATCCAAAACGGTCAAAAGTTGGTTTTGAGTGCAGACAACAAAAAGTTTTACACAATGGAAATACTCATCAGATTTCGCTAATGTTTACATTAACCCTATTTGTAACAGGGGGCGGATTCCGCCCCCCCCCCCTCATATTTTTCGCAGATATCTCCAGAACGGCTGGGAGCAGGCCCATGAAATTTGGGGGCTTTTCCTATAATTGAATTCCGCATTTGGAGTCAAATTTTGAGTTCTTAACCTGAACAGAGGCGGTTCCAGGGCACGGTTTTGCGAGGGTTCGGCGGCGATAATTGGCGATAATACGGAAATGCGATCTTCACGGTTTCTTCCTAACTGCCTCAAGTATGAAGGAGTTACATCGGTTTACGGTGATTGCAGCAAGTGCAAATTAGTTGAGGTTAATGAAATATAAAAATTGCATGGCAGAGGCGGTTTCAGGGGCTTGAAAGAGGGGGAGGGGGGGGGGGGGTCCATGAAGTATTCAATGCTTGGCGGGAGGCCAATAGAGCAATGTAATGAGCATTTATAGGTATCAAGATGTAAAAGATAGCTTCTCCTTCCATTATCTTCATTATGTATTACATATAGAGTTTCAGGGGCGTGTTCAGGCACATGAAAAGGGGGGTGACTGGCATGGTGATGACGATATGCCAGCGATTACGGCGCAATAGACGGTTAACTTATAATGATATATGTACATATGAGACCAGGAGAGGGAATAATTTTTTTGCAGAGGCGCGCTCAGGAATGGAAGAAAGGGATCATATTATTGCATGGAAACTAAGATGCATGGGCATACAATGGCATAACATACTGCAGTTTTCGGATGAAACACGCACCACATGGTACTCTACGAACGATTATGAGATAATAGGCGAGTCCAGGTAGGGTAAAAAGGGGGGTAAGTAATGTGAATTGAAGTTGTAAGTGAAATAGTAACTGTTGACTAGTTAGTATCATAATACCGGATAATATACTTACCAAAAGGTCTTGCGCCTCCCCAGTTTGGATCCTGGATGCGCCTATGAAGTACAATATGCAAAAAGGAACTATCTACGATCAGTAACTTATTTATAGTGCTGGGTAGCAACATGCCTGCGGTTAATATTGTTTTCCTATTTTACCTCCCTTTTCACTAGCCTGGTACCGCCTATGGCGAAAAATATGATTTATAACAGTTTTTATAATGTCACAATAGCATACTATTTCATTTATCAAAAAACATGATAACAAAATAGTTTTATTCCGCATTTACTTCACCCCCATATTGAGTGACCTGCACACGCCTATAATTTTTGAATTTTCCAAAGTGATCACCATATATCAATATCCAATTCAATATCTATCAATTACCATTGGTTGTGTTAAAATCGGTTGATAAACATGACAGCTGTGTTGGATCACATATACCACTAAAATGTGTAGTTTTTTCCCCCTGTTGCCCCCCTATCAATTAAAAAAAATGTAGATAGTGTTCAGGGGAACCAAACGCCGTTTCATTTTTGAAAATCGGACGGGCAGATCTCGAGATCCCCGGGGGGGGGGCGGAATGAATCCGCCGCCCCCCCCCCCCCCCTGTTACAAATAGGGGTAACCAGGAGCCTGTTACAAATAGGGTTAAGGACTGAGTTAAAATATACTTTCCCTTATATGAGGTGTTAACATTGTATTTCATATCCGTAAATGCGTAAGTTTCGATCGAATTTCAATCGTTTTGGGGCATGACCCCAATCCCGATCTTGTCTTGAATGCAAAAAATGGCCTTCGTACAATGTTTGTTCCATACAACTTGAGGTGGAAGGTATAAACTGAATGTGATGTGTAATGCATGGAAATACCGTACAATTTGGTCAATTTGGTCAATTTGGTCAATACATACAGGTATTGTTTTTTGCGATCGGTTGTAAATTTATTAAAATAGCCGTTTTCACGAAGGATTATTGCGCTAAAAAGATTGTGAAAAGTTTCTGAGAAGTGTTGGTATTAGTATATTAGTATATTATGTCTTAGTATATTATACATTCCAGGAAATAAATGACAATTTAGGCGAAATTATCACTATTCAATAGTTATGGAATTGAGCTCATATAACATGTTTATGATACACAAATGGCCGTTTTTAAAGAACATATGCGTCTAGAGTCTTTTCGTTCAGTTTAGCATACCGTCACGCTAGTTGCTAAATCTGGCAGCGTCATAGATCACAGGTTGGTCAGCGCATGCGCAGTGATGTCCCAGCATCGATTCGCCGCCGCTTCCAAGTTCCAACCCGCGTGACGCACGCACATGACAAAGCCAAACCGTACAGGCCGGCCGCCGGATTGGCCCGGATTCGGCGAGTCCATTGCGGCCAGTGTTCGTCACGGGTCCACCTACCTCCAGCCCGGCCCAGCCCAGGCCCATGAACACCAAGCCCAGGCCCGGACCAGGCCCGGGCAAATTCATAATATTGAGGCCCAGGCCCGGTCCGGCCCGTTCGGATTAAGCATATCATTATTTTCACAAAATTTGCAATCATTATCCTAGCATATTTACTTGTATACTATAAATGTGAAACAATCAACCAACTATGCTAACCAAAAAAACAAAACAAAACACGGACACAGCAACAGTGTGTTGCTGTGTAAGTGAACTGCTGGTTAAAATATTTGTGAGCTCTGACCTGAGCTTGTGCGACGTGCGCATTACTTCAACATTGTCAAGCCCAGGACCATACAGTGCCCAGTGACTTCCTTAAAGTGTAGGCCCGGCCCAGGCCCAGCCCAGGCCCACCCAAGGCCCAGCCAAGGCCCAGCCCAGGCCCAGCCCAGGCCCAGCCCAGGCCCAGCCCAGGCCCAGCCCATGGCCCATAGGGCCAGCCCAGCCCATGGCAAACTCTGATTGCGGCCAATAGCGTCACAGGCCACAGAAGGTTTCTGAACCGTTCTGCAGTTTTGACAAGTTTCAGTCGGTGGAGATCTCTGGCATCACAACTAACCTATCAATGCTTATCTTGCTAATTACCACCAAACCGCAATTTTGTAACATAATATATTTTTACTAACATATCACAAAATTCTGAGGGACATTACAAACAAAAAAAATGGCATGTAAAAGTTGTGTAGTTAAGGAATGGATCGTCGAACTAAGACTTCTATACCAAGACTTGTTAAAACGTTTCAGAATCTTTCAGCGCAATAATTATTCGTGAAAACGGTTAATATCTAGGGATAATTTTTTTTTTACTATCGAAATTTTGTATGTTAACAAATTTAAACATCTAAGACAGCAATTCGGTAGACAACTCTGTTGTGAGTTATTTCACATCTTACAATTGAATTTATCGTCAAAACTCTACTTTTGACGGCGTTGTTCGTAAACACCGGTTTTCCAACAAAAACTGTAAAGCGTGACCCACACTCCATTAAAATGGCAAGGCGCAAATACGGCAAGGGGATGGCACAATTAAGGCATGGTTGCCCTTATTGCGCCCTTTGCAATGGGCTACTAAAATCTGAATATGAAACAAACAATTGACTGCATGAATGTGGGGAGGGTCAATTTTCGAAGCCAATGGATCAGACTACAGGTTAGAATAGTTAAAACAGCTGTTCGCCTTCTTGGCTCAGCCTAATAGGGCGATTTAGCTAAAGGTGGCGCAAATTGGCCAATGTCTGATGTTGATGTGTGATGTCTGGGCGTTTTCTGCCTGGGCGTTTTCTGCCGCGGACGCACGCGTCTACGTCAAAACGCATTCGGTGCGAATTCGGCTACAGGCGCAGAAAATTTAACTGAGAAACGTGCCTATTGTGTCTAAATGTACCAAATGTGTCTAATTATTATTTGCGTAGGTATTTGTGTTTGTTTTTATGTTCACCCTTAAATGAAATAGTTCACCTTGGAGCATTTTTTTCCAAACACGTTTTTATTATATTTTGAAATACAATATATTTGTATATTGTCAAAAAATGGTAATTTACATCGCGCCGATTCAGGACATATTGTCGTACATTATTCATCTTATCAAAACTATATACATTCTCTCGAGTCAGAGTCCTGTTGTCACGCGAATGAGAAGAAAAAAATGGCGGTTCGCTTGCTAGCACCAGCTGCAAGCTGATTGGCTGATGGTATAGCCTATGTCCGGGCTACCAACAGCACCGCATTCTTTCGTCAGCACCGCGTTCCTTCGCCAAAAATATAATATATTCGGCTGGAGAGTGTTTTCCCAACACGTCCCAACACGGGCTACAAAACTGCTATCTCCGTTCAAAACCCATGTTGAAGGTGAACTATTTCCTGTAATATCGAAGAACATACCAGTTCTCACTGAAACTGGGCTAACACGTTTGCGCCCTGTTTCAGCTTCCCCAAAGGAGGACAACTATACGTGTCACAGTCTGCAGTTCGCCTGCGGGGACGGGCGGTGCACAAACGCCAAATACGTCTGTGACGGAGAACGCGACTGTCCGGACGGCAGAGACGAGACAGTCTGTAAGGCGCTGCCCACCAGCTTCCAGGTCAGACTGACGCTCTCACCACCCCTGTTAGGTCAGACTGACGCGCTCACCACCCATGTCAGGTCAGACTGACTCTCTCACCACCCTCTCACCACCCATGTCAGGTCAGACTGACGCTCTCATCACCCATGTAAGGTCAGACTGACGCTCTCACCACCCCTGTCAGGTCAGACAGACGCTCTCACCACCCATGTCAGGTCAGACTGACGCTCTCACCACCCATGTCAGGTCAGACAGACGCTCTCACCACCCATGTCAGGTCAGACTGACGCTCTCACCACCCTCTCACCACCCATGTCAGGTCAGACTGACGCTCTCACCACCCATGTCAGGTCAGACAGACGCTCTCACCACCCATGTCAGGTCAGACTGACGCTCTCATCACCCATGTCAGGTCAGACTGACGCTCTCACCACCCCTGTCAGGTCAGACTGACGCTCTCACCACCCATGTCAGGTCAGACTGACGCGCTCACCACCCATGTCAGGTCAGACTGACGCTCTCACCACCCATGTCAGGTCAGACTGACGCTCTCACCACCCTCTCATCACCCCAGTCAGGTCAGACTGACGCTCTCACCACCCATGTCAGGTCAGACAGAAGCTCTCACCACCCTCTCACCACCCATGTCAGGTCAGACTGACGCTCTCACCACCCATGTCAGGTCAGACAGACGCTCTCACCACCCTCTCACCACCCATGTCAGATCAGACTGACGCTCTCACCACCCAAGTTAGGTCAGACTGACGCTCTCACCACCCCTGTCAGGTCAGACGGACGCTCTCATCACCCATGTCAGGTCAGACTGACGCTCTCACCACCCATGTCAGGTCAGACTGACGCTCTCATCACCCCAGTCAGGTCAGACTGACGCGCTCACCACCCATGTCAGGTCAGACTGACGCTCTCACCACCCTCTCACCACCCATGTCAGATCAGACTGACGCTCTCATCACCCCTGTCAGGTCAGACAGACGCTCTCACCACCCTCTCACCACCCATGTCAGATCAGACTGACGCTCTCATCACCCCTGTCAGGTCAGACAGACGCTCTCACCACCCTCTCACCACCCATGTCAGATCAGACTGACGCTCTCATCACCCCTGTCAGGTCAGACAGACGCTCTCACCACCCTCTCACCACCCATGTCAGGTCAGACTGACGCTCTTACCACCTTCTCACCACCCATGTCAGATCAGACTGACACTCTCATCACCCCAGTCAGGTCAGACTGACGCTCTCACCACCCTCTCACCACCCATGTCAGGTCAGACTGACGCTCTCACCACCCATGTCAGGTCAGACTGACGCTCTCATCACCCATGTCAGGTCAGACTGACGCTCTCATCACCCATGTCAGGTCAGACTGACGCTCTCATCACCCATGTCAGGTCAGACTGACGCTCTCACCACCCCTGTCAGGTCAGACTGACGCTCTCACCACCCATGTCAGGTCAGACTGACGCTCTCACCACCCCCTCACCACCCATGTCAGGTCAGACTGACGCTCTCACCACCCATGTCAGGTCAGACTGACGCTCTCACCACCCATCACGGATCAGACTGACGCTCTCACCACCCATGTCAGGTCAGACAGACGCTCTCACCACCCTCTCACCACCCATGTCAGATCAGACTGACGCTCTCACCACCCATGTCAGGTCAGACGGACGCTCTCATCACCCATGTCAGGTCAGACTGACGCTCTCACCACCCATGTCAGGTCAGACTGACGCTCTCATCACCCCAGTCAGGTCAGACTGACGCTCCCACCACCCATGTCAGGTCAGACTGACGCTCTCACCACCCATGTCAGGTCAGACAGACGCTCTCACCACCCTCTCACCACCCATGGCAGGTCAGACTGACGCTCTCACCACCCCTGTCAGGTCAGACTGACGCGCTCACCACCCATGTCAGGTCAGACTGACGCTCCCACCACCCATGTCAGGTCAGAGTTACGCTCTCACCACCCATGTCAAGTCAGCCAGACCCTCTCACCACCCCTGTCAGGTCAGACTAACGCTCTCACCACCCCTGGCAGGTCAGACTGACGCTCTCACCACCCATGTCAGGTCAGACTGACGCTCTCACCACCCCTGTCAGGTCAGACTGACGCTCTCACCACCCATGTCAGATCAGACTGACGCTCTCACCACCCCTGTCAGGTCAGACTGACGCTCTCACCACCCATGTCAGGTCAGACTGACGCTCTCACCACCCCTGTCAGGTCAGACTGACGCTCTCACCACCCATGTCAGGTCAGACAGACGCTCTCACCACCCTCTCACCACCCATGTCAGGTCAGACCGACGCTCCCACCACCCTTGTCAGGTCAGACTGACGCGCTCACCACCCATGTCAGGTCAGACTGACGCTCCCACCACCCATGTCAGGTCAGACTGACGCTCTCACCACCCATGTCAAGTCAGCCAGACGCTCTCACCACCCATGTCAGGTCAGACTGACGCTCTCACCACCCCTGTCAGGTCAGACTGACGCTCTCACCACACATGTCAGGTCAGACTGACGCTCTCACCACCCCTGTCAGGTCAGACTGACGCTCTCACCATCCCTGTCAGGTCAGACTGACGCTCTCACCACCCTCTCATCACCCCAGTCAGGTCAGACTGACGCTATCATCACCCATGTCAGGTCAGACTGACGCTCTCACCACCCATGTCAGGTCAGACTGACGCTCTCATCACCCATGACAGGTCAGACTGACGCTCTCATCACCCATGTCAGGTCAGACTGACGCTCTCATCACCCATGTCAGATCAGACTGACGCTCTCACTACCCTCTCACCACCCATGTCAGGTCAGACCGACGCTCTCACCACCCATGTCAGGTCAGACAGACGCTCTCACCACTCATGTCAGGTCAGACCGACGCTCTCACCACCCCTGGCAGGTCAGACTGATGCTCTCACCACCCTCTCACCACCCCTGTCAGGTCTGGCCAATCCTTCCTTGTATTTTGTCCAGCTATGAGGCAATACTGTTATTCCGCCTGTCCGTCCACGTTATTTTGACTTTGTAGGTAACATAAGAAGAGAAAGTTACAGTTGCACTGTTTTTATAAGCTTGTGGATATCAAAATGTGCAAAAATCGCATAACATATATGTGAGGAAAAACAGTCATTTTGGGCATTTCATTTCTTGGCATCAGAATGCGCCACCACTGAACTTGGTTGTTTGGTTTTCAGACATTTGACTCAATGGAAGCTACATTCCCGCCTTCCGTAAGGCTTATTGAAGTCATTGCGGCGGACAGCGGCCTCAGCGTACGCACCTGTCAGTTTCTGTGCCTGGCCGACCCCTCCTGCTACGCGCTGCAGTATGCCGTATCGACGAAACTATGTATCCGCATCGTCCGACCGCTGGGCGAGTTCCGGCTGACCCGTAACCGGCCGCAGTCTGTTCACGTCGTGCTGAACCGGTACAGGCCGTGCTCAGGGCACCGCTGCGACGACTTCCAGTGCCTGAGCAGGACAAGTGTGCGCTGTGACGGTGTCAATGACTGCTCGGACATCTCCGACGAGCTGGACTGCGCGACCGACGCGCCGGTGCCGCTGCGGCTGGTGGACGGCGCCGTCGCTGGCGCCGGCCGCCTCGAGGCTCGCTTCCAGGGCCGCTGGGGCGCCATCTGTGACGACGGCTTCAATAGCCGCGCCGCCGACGTGGCCTGTCGCCAGCTGGGCTTCAGCCGTCACCGGCGCATGTTCGTTAACGGCCGCGGCTACCCGGCCGCCGCCGGTGCTGCCTACGCAGTCTCAGTAACGTCCTGTGGCGGCAACGAGGAGCAGTTGGCCGACTGTGTCCTGCAGAGCTCGGAGGACCGCTGTGCGGACGGCGAGCAGGTCAGCCTGGAGTGCACCAACCAGACCGGCACGTGCACACTGCTGCCAAACTTCTTCGAGTGCCTCGATAGCTCCACCTGTGTGGCGCCGTCACAACTTTGCGAGTAAGTCGGCATCGCTTAGCCTATATTGCTGGACTATTGCCTTGGCCCTGGATGTAAATGTACTCATTGTGTATAGCAAAGAACCACTTTGGATTTATCAGCGCAGAAAAATACAGCCAAATGAAACATAACTAGTGGCCGGCAATGCGACCGTGGCATTGCCTTGGGGTCAAAATAGTAATTTGGTTTTACCCCCCCCCCCCCCCCTGTGGGTTTATTTTATCCCCCTCGGGATCGGCGACCCCACTGGAATTGCTTCCGCTGTACCGCACACGTGACCTGCGAGTAACAAGTATGTGTCACCAACCGTCTGACCTGTAGAGGTGGCTAACGTTTTTGTTTTGCAGAGGCCCACGTGGCGGCACATAGCACGTGGTACGTGGCACCAATCGACTCGCGACCGGTACCATAATCTGTCCGCCGTTTTGCCGCATCGAACGGTGTCACTCGCGTCGAAATCAGCCCGGCCGTTTGGGCTCCACGTGCTAATATGCTACGCCGGACCGTCACACGGATACACTAACAACTCCTCCCACTTTCCGAGCGACGGTCCAGTGGAAATCTTCAGACTCTGAAAAACATGTAAACATGTTTCTCATTTTTTACGATTTGGAATAAGTATGCGTCAACGAGTCACCGTCACCAATTCTTGGCGAGGTGACAAGCAATGACCGTCAGTCTTTGTCGTTTAAGTATGCGTCAACGAGTCACCGTCACCAATTCTTGGCGTGGTGACAAGCAATGACCGTCAGTCTTTGTCGTTTAAGTATGCGTCAACGAGTCACCGTCACCAATTCTTGGCGTGGTGACAAGCAATGACCGTCAGTCTTTGTCGTTTAAGTATGCGTCAACGAGTCACCGTCACCAATTCTTGGCGTGGTGACAAGCAATGACCGTCAGTCTTTGTCGTTTAAGTATGCGTCAACGAGTCACCGTCACCAATTCTTGGCGTGGTGACAAGCAATGACCGTCAGTCTTTGTCGTTTAAGTATGCGTCAACGAGTCACCGTCACCAATTCTTGGCGTGGTGACAAGCAATGACCGTCAGTCTTTGTCGTTTATATGTGTTTGGCTTAGCCATATCCAGTACCGTGAATCGCAGTTCTGTAGTGATATCGAACAGAACGCGCGATTTCGGAGGCAGCAGAGACCAACGTGGCGGCCTCGCCAGTTCAGATCGGTGACCGATCGGTGACCGGTGACTAACGTGGTCGCCATTTCAGCGGTCAGCGGCAGTGTTCTGACGGCAGTGACGAGTCAGAAGACGTGTGCCAGAGTCAGAAGGTGCGCCTGGTGGGCGACTCGCAGCCGCCGAGGGTGCAGGTCAAGCAGGCCGCCTCTAGCCGCCCCTTCCTGGCCGTGATCAGCCGCGGGTTCGGAGATTGTGAGGCCAACGTAAGACATGAGCTGCAGATGTTTTCCTCCAGAAAGAAATGTAACTTTAGCTTGTTCTCAAAGCCCGTACATAGTCTAGACTACATTTTCTTTGGAAACTTCCACTGGTTTAAAGAAAAACGACTTAAAGGAAACAGTTCACCTTCAACATGGGATTTTGAACTGAAATAGCAGTTGTGTAGCCCGTGTTGAGAAATCCTTATCTGCAACTTTTCTTGGCTGAAAAGACTCTCCACCCGAAGATATTTGACTTTTTGGCGAAGGAATGCGGCGCATATATGATATACCGTACCGTCTGAGAGTGCCAGCACTGCATGGAGCATGCGCAGACCAATAACGCACACCATAACATTAATAATTTACGACCTTCTGTCCTGAATTGGCGCGATGTAGGACCATTTTTGAAAAGAAAAGAAAAACTGTATTAAAAAATATAATAAAATCGTGTTTCCGAAGGTGAACCTTCCGAAGGTGAACTATTTCTTTAACACAAACTTTACAAACAAATATATTGCAACAGATGACATCTGAATATGATTAAGATGAAAGATGTGCGACAAGGCTCGCGGACTACACTGTCTGTTCGGCTGACGGCCTGATCTTCTGCGGCCGTTCCAGTTCCTGTGCCGCTCGCTCGGCGGCGGGCCTTACGGAGTGGCCGTGGAGGACGTCCGTCTGTTGCCGGAGGACAAGAGCGTGGCCGGCGTGATGTGTAGTGGCGGCGGCGCCAACTGTTCGGTGCAGCAGGTGGCGCCCGGCCCTGGGGCGCACGCCGTCCGACTGCGCTGTCTGGCGGTGAAGCCACCGCCACCTATGCTCCGCCTGGTCGGAGGGAACGAGCGCAGCGGCCTCTTGGAGCTGCGACCGCCGCTCGCCGACTGGGGGCGCGTCTGCGCCGCCGCCTTCAACGTCGCCCAGGCCAAGGTAGGTGGCGCCACCGGTCAGGACCAACACCGTCCAGGCAAAGTTAGGTGGCGCTACTGGGCAGGGACACAAAGCTTGCTGGCACCGTGGCAGCCGCAGCTCCAGTGGCGTATCATAGTGGTATCATAGTGGAACATTTGCCGGTGGTGCATCCTCCAAACATATACCCATTTATAGAGAGCCGGAGAGAAAACGAGGCCGCTACAAAAAGGGCCGTGGACAACATGTACATTGCTTTATATCCGGCACAAAAACAGCAATGAACATCATAATACATTTAAATGTGTGCGTACTTATTCATTCGCGTGATATTTGCCAAGACTCTGACAGACTTGTGCTGTCCATGGATATGTTTTCTCCGTGTCATGTGGTCTGTCAGCGTCAGTTGGGATTCAGAGGCTGTGTTTTCGCTTTGTCAGGTGGTCTGCCGTCAGCTGGGATTCAGCGGCGAGTCTGTGTTTCTGGAGGCTTCGAGAAATCCGAACGTCACTGTGAGCCTGCGGGCCATGGACTGCCTGGGGGATGAGACGGACATCATGGCGTGCTACCGGCGGCCCTGGGCCAATGCCACGGGACTGGAGGTAACTAGAACACACACACACACACACACACACACACACACACACACACACACACACACACACACACACACACACACACACACACACACACACACACACCCACACACACACACACACACACACACACACACACACACACACACACACACACACACACACACACACACACACACACACACACGCACGCACGCACGCACGCACGCACGCACGCACGCACGCACGCACGCACGCACGCACGCACGCACGCACGCACGCACGCACGCACGCACGCACGCACGCACGCACGCACACACACACACACACACACACACACACACACACACACACACACACACACACACACACACACACACACACACACACACACACCGCGCCACTACAATCGCGAGGACTACAGGACCAAATTGGCGATCGGAATAGTCACCATACCGAATTTAACTGGTAGTAGTAAACAATATAATTAGCCTTCCACATCTTATGTAGCTATAACAACATTATAGTCGATAGCATTAAGCAAAAACAAAGACAGAGAAGTTATGTATTTTTACAACAAAAATCACTCACACAGAGAACGTCCGAATACACAAACACAAGTTCATACAGAAACACGTAATACAACCGGTAAAACCCCCTTTGTGTGGAACCGAGCGGGCTGTTCTTAGGCGTTATTTCCTTATGTGGGAGCCAAAAGGCGTTTCTTTGAGTTAAACAGGACATGTCAGGGAGGGCGATGCCGGTAGCCGTCCTTCGTCAGCCGCAGGCGGTTACGTGGGCGGTCACGTGGGTAAGCCAGGGCCTTTTGGGTAAGCCGGAGGCCTGTTCACGGATTCTGCGGCCGCCGCGGCTCCCGCGGCCAGGAGGCGGAGCCTAATTTGAACAACTTCGAACACTTTTGTGGCCGCTGATGGCGTCCGATAAATGGCGCGTATAGCGTTCGCAACGAATAGGCAATTTCATGAAAACCCTCAATGTTTTACAAAACCACTCAACTACATGAATATCTACGAGTCACTACGAGTTGTCATTTTTGGTCAAACAACCGCCAGTGAGCCGCGATATCAACAAAACAGTGCGCAACTTTTGTCAGACGCGCGCCATTTATGTCGAATTTATATTGCGGCTGCTCCCGAGCAACCGCAGGAGCCGCAGAGAGGAGAGTCTCTCCTCCCGGATCTGCTCTTTCGTGATTGGCTGACGATTAAGCCGCGCCCTCTTGGCCGCGGGAGCCGCGGCGGCCGCAGACCCCGTGAACAGGCCTCAGGACCGGGCCAGGCAGATCCCTTTTGATCCTCCCGACTGCCGGTCCTCCTTCCTTTGTCACTCCCACGTTACCCCGGGTCTGGTGGTCGCTGGCCACCGGGCATGTGGTGGCCTCGAGCTGCCCCCCGGGAGTGGTGGCCGTCTGCATGGCGTGGGCTCTCCTCGCAGCTTTGCGCTGTGGGGAAGGGCCTGTCCATGGGCGGTTGCCCGGTCGGCGTCCATTTTGACCCACTTTACCCCTTCTCCATCATCCCATGGCTGCGCAATGGTCCAAGTAGACCGAAGCGGCCTTATCCTAACCAAACAAAAAACAACGGGCCAGGGCCGGCCGAGCGCCTATGACGGTGGGTCGTAGCTGCAAGTTGCGCAACCACCACAATTGGGAAGACTGGTGTGCATCCGCGCGCGCTGCTTCTAAATTCGACAATGCAGAATTTCGGAAATTTTACACGCGCACTGCCGGGGGGGGGGGGGTGATTTCCGCACCCTCCAGTTTGTCATGAATAGCGTAAAAACGGTGCCGTGCAAATTTAGCACAGCTGTTTGGGCATCATTACCCATATGCTGTAAATGTTTTGACCTCGGGTAATCTCAGATCAGGTCACCGGGTCAAGTTAAGTGACCCCACCTCCAAAAAATGTTCTGTCGTGCCACAGCCAAAGTGATTGACCAAACGGTTTGAAACTCACAGGATGTCATCAGGTGATAAGGACCTACAATTCGTCTATCTCGATGTTGTATATCGGTGACCTCACGTCAGGTCGATTTCGTGACTTCCCCATAATAAGCCAATGGGGAAAAATGAAAACACGTATAAATCCACAGGAAATGGCTAAATCTGACCAGTTTTCACCACATCCACCACTCTTGTGCCAAATGCAAAGTCCATGTCACATTGCTGTTCTTTGACCTCTACAAGGTCAACTCGGGTGACCCCCCCCCCCAAGTTACGTATGTTTTGTTTTCAATAACTCTTTAACAAATCAAGGTAGAGAAATGGGGTTTTCACCGTTGTATTTGGCTTGTTGAGACAAATCAATTGACGTATCTGATGTAATCTGCTTTACTCTATCATACTTATGTCAAAAGTTATTCCTTAAAATCAATTCAGCGATTTTTAGAATGTTTCACATTCAATGGCTCCTGCTGACCGCTATTGACGATACGTCAATTCTGAGGATACCATGGTGACAGAAAAATACATTTTTCAAACGCTTTTTCTGCGCGTCGCTATCTCTTTTATCGAGATATGGACGGTTGTATCAAGAACACTCATATATAGCAGAAATGTGACCTTTCGTGACCTCTGGTGATCTCAATATTGACCTGACCTAAACAAAAACGATATACATTCGATAGAGCTCGTCTCGAGCTATCTAACGCCGTTTTACGCTTTTCGCTACGTTGCGTGGTTTTCGAGATCTTATGGAGGGGCGGAAATCCTCCCCCCGCGGGTGAATACGATATTTTTACGACATGAAAAATTTGGTGTCCAAATTTTCAGCCACGTCAACCTAGTAGTTGCGAAGAAATAAGCCTTTACAAACCATGGCTACGGGCTGGCCGCTCATACGTAGATTTGCCCCCCTAGTTGACGGAAGACCTCGCGTCCGCTCGGTAATCAGATGTGTTGTACCACACGTGCCAGTTGCCACACGCATACGTGTAGTAAGCTAGCAAGCTAAAACATCCAAGATAACAAGCTTCAACCTTGGATGCAGGCGCGTAACCACCACTGGGGTCACTGGGGATCAGTCCCCAGTAACATATCCGGATTTTAACATTACGCCTATGGGCGTTGCATGGAAAGAATCGACTTCAAAGTGCCTCCGTCCCCACCTACTTTCGGAAGGTGGTTACCCCAATGCTTGGATGGCTAGGTATGTGCCCACTGAGAGCGCGCCAGCGTGCTGTTTGAGCCGGCATGCGTCCCGTTTTAACTTGGAATATCCGCTGGCATTCGAGGACGAGCTTGGGACGGCACTGGTTTGCTGTGATGCTCCGTGCAATATTGGTCGGATGGTCCAGCCTCTGTGCGGTCAAAGGCCAAAAATGAGGTATTCGACTTTATTGGGTATACTTTTCGCCTTAGATTGAGACTATTATTGCACAAAGTGCTCACAAAGGTATAATGCGTCTCCCACATAAGCGAAAGTGAAATTGTAAGCAAAGGTCAAGGTCAAGGTCAGGTCACAAAAGGTTACTATTGGCAAGATGTCTACGAAAGCCACGCGACACATCTTTTATGGGTTATTCCACACGAAGAATTCGATAATAGCAGCCATTTTCACAACCTGACCCCCTGTAATGGCTTATAGCGCTCAGGTCAAGATCAGGTCACACAAGATCAAAGTTAGAAATTGTTTAATCTAAATAAAAAGGCATTTTGCTAGACTAAGTTTGTCTCTGAAATACAGTGGTGTCATTTATTTGTATGTATCTGGTCATTAAAGGCCAAAAAAATCAACTTAAAAAATGACGTCATGAGTTACTTATACTTAGGGAGCCATAAGTCAGTCAAAAATAAAGATATTGCTTTGCAACTTGGTTTGGGTATCGTCCATACTTGGTTCTCTAATATTTATTCAGTTTTTATATCTATTTTTTTCTTGGGGGGAAATGTTTCCGAGAAGAAGAAAAAAATCATTAAAAACAAATGAGGGTCAAAAACCCAACATTCCGACAATCGGAGATAGCATTTCCATCCTGTGGACGTTTTTTATTTGCAATTTCCATCAAAACTCGATTGTCTACGATTTGTCAAACGTTTGTCGTTTATTCACCCAAAATGGAATGTTATGACGTCATTAAAACGTCATAATCTCCAAAAACGCCGCATTAATTTCATTTAATTTTAGTGAGGAGACGTAGAATTGATGCAGCATAAGGTACTAAAAGTTATACTTCGATATATCTCATAGTTTTCAAGTTATTGAGAAAATCCGGGAGGAGGGGGCAGATTCTGTCCACCCCGCCCCCAGCGGGGCGCGGGTTAATTTCCACGAAGTCACTACTTCTATTTTGCTCACAACCGTTTTAGTAGTAGATTTCTGACGTCGACTCTTGCCATGAAATGAATGATGTGTCACCGCTCTGACCTCTGCTCCCGTCGCAGGTGTGCGGCGGCAGCGGGGAGGTGTACCTCTCCTGTGACGCCCCCGGGCAGCCGTCGGCGCCGGCCGCGCCGCTGACGCCGCAGTGCGCCGCAGACGTCGCCGACGTCGGCCGCGTCCTGGGCGGCCAAGCTGCCGGCAGGGGAGAGCTGCCGGCGTTCGCGAGGCTCCAGACCAGAAGCGGCAAAACATGGAAGCTGCGCTGTGGCGCCACCGTGCTCAGCGAGCGGTTCGTGCTGACGGCGGCACACTGTGTCAAACGGAGCACGTCCGAGCGTCTGCGGGGCCTGACCGAGGTGCCGGTGTGGCGGCTGTCGGTGCTGGTCGGCGCTGGCCAGCGGGTGGCGGTGCGGCGTGTCATCCCGCACCCCGGACACTTCCTGCTGGCGCCCCAAAGCGACGACCTGGCGCTGGTTGAGCTGGAGGAGAGCCTCAAGTTCTCGGCCGGCGTGCAGCCGGCGTGCCTGCCGCCGCAGGACACCAGCTACTCGCCCGGCCTGGCCTGCTCCGTGGCCGGGTACGGCAGCACCAGGCCCCAGCGGGGTCCGACCGCCGACGCTTCTCCGGTGCTGCCGGCGGACGTACTGCAAGTCGGCAACGTCACCTTCTTCACGCGTGACGAGTGCCAGGGCTTCTACGGCCGGCGGAACATAACGCTAGGCATGGTGTGCGCCGGAGATGAGCGGTTTGAGGTAGACACGTGTGACGGCGACTCGGGCGGCCCGCTGGTCTGCCGGCTGGGCGACGCCAGCGTGCTGATGGGGGTTACCAGCTGGGGCCCCGGCTGCGGCCGGCCCCGGCAGCCCGGTGTCTACGTCCGTGTCGCCTCCTACGTGCCCTGGATCCGAGCCATGACACAGGGCGCGCCGGCTGCCTGAGCTGCAGCTGTGACGTGGTGACATCAGCTGCTGCTGTGACGTGGTGACATCAGCTGCTGCTGTGACGTGGTGACATCAGCTGCTGCTCTGACGTGGTGACATCAGCTGCTGCTCTGACGTGGTGACATCAGCTGCTGCTCTGACGTGGTGACATCAGCTGCTGCTCTGACGTGGTGACATCAGCTGCAGCTGTGACGTGGTGACATCAGCTGCTGCTCTGACGTGGTGACATCAGCTGCTGCTGTGACGTGGTGACATCAGCTGCTGCTGTGACGTGGTGACATCAGCTGCTGCTGTGACGTGGTGACATCAGCTGCTGCTGTGACGTGGTGACATCAGCTGCTGATGTGACGTGGTAACATCAGCTGCTGCTGTGACGTGGTGACCTGAGCTGCTGCTCTGAGGTGGTGACCCGAGATGGTGGACGCCTGAGGCCAGTCTTAAGGGCATTCGCGGCTGCAGGTCGTTCCTTGTATATGCAGTGCAGTCGATGCTAGTTAGTGTACTCGTGTATTACTTTAAGTGGTCGAGTAGTGCTACCCGCCAGTCGCCAGCACGTTGTGTGCCAGATTATGTGGCTCGGGAGAGCTTAGGAGAGCTTGTATCAATGCTGATTGTAGAGTCGTTCATGCTTCATCTCCAATGTGTTGCGGCCCATCGGGCGGTGAATGCTATTGCTGAAGGTGGCAGGAGACTGGAGACTGGACTGGAGACTGGTTGAACTGCTCAAATGTTCTGGTTTATCTCTTCATTTAACAATATACGAATAGTTACACCAACGTTTGTTCACGTTATCAGGACATTCGATGATTGCAATAGGTAAGACTTTATTTAGCGCAGGCTTACTTACACGAATTTGAAGTTGAACATTGGCATACTTGCTACTGATGCGCCATCTTATAACCGGGTATACACAAACGTATGATCGCGTGGTTATATTTTTTGGTAGGAGCTATTGTAACAGTGCATTTCGGGCTCTGCAGCTTTGCGACATTTCTCCAAAAGTCGATAGTTTCTCTGATTCTGGGTTCAAGTTTCCGTATTAACAACTGATCTATGTCATTTCGGGGCCGCTGATTTCAATGACGTTATGATCGAGTCTCTAAGACCTATGTAGTTATAGCATTTTGCAACATTTTGCAACAATTTGTAACATTTTCCCAAATTTGCGTGCGGGAGTTTTTCGGCCTCGTGAATCGATTTCTGGTATCGGCGACTGGCTATTTTTCGTCGTTTTTGAGTTATGATATATCTTGGAGTACTTGTGTGTGTACATGGATTTCAATGGGTGCAATAGTGTTTTGCACGGCTTCGTGCAGAACAAATTTTGTGATGAGGCTGGCCAGCCGTCGGTCAACATACACTATAAAAATGTGTACTTACTTCTTGTTATTCTGGCAAATTTCACTAACGAAAGGCGTGCGAAGTTGACACCCATTCCTGGTTTAACCCGGCATTGGTTGGGGTCTCAGCCGAACGCCATTGGTTGGGGGTAGGGCGTGTTTCGTCCCCGCCCCTGGTTATCTTGTGTACCAATAACCGTAGCGGGACGGACATGGCGGTAATGGAAAGCTCGCAATGAGATGCATCCAACGCATACACGAAATTTTCCAAATAGGGTCACATGTCAGGTCACGGTCAGGTCAAAGGTAAAAATTGAGATATTTGAGTTTTGGGGCCATACGTTCCATCCAAAGCCTTAGATTGCGACTGTTATCGCACAAAGTGCTCTCAAAGGTATAATACATATCCCGCAAAAGCAAAAGTGAAATTGAAAACAAAGGTCAAGGTAAAGGTCAGGTCACAAAAGGTCACAGGTCTACGAAATCCATGCGACACATGTTGTATGGGTTATTTTACACGTATAATTCGATAGTAGCAGTCATTTTCACAACCTGACACCATATAAGGTCAAGGTCAGGCGAAATAAGGTCAAAATTTGAAATTGATAACTATAAATAGCAAATGCATGTGTCTAGACCAATTTGGTCTCAGAAATATAGTGCTGGCATTTATTTGTTTGTATCTGGTCACTAAAAGCCAAAAAAAAACTCATTTTCAAAATATGACGTCATGAGTTACTCATACTTAGGGAGCGATAAGTGAGTCAAAAATAAAGATATTACTTTTAAATTTGGTTTGAATATTGTCCACATGTGGTTCTTCCACATATCTTCCGGGTTTTTTCTTCAAAATGTTTGAAAATGTTGATTTTGAGGGCATTAAAAAAGAAAATGTTTTTTGATTTTTTGGGGTTCAAAAAACACATTTTTCACAAATCCTAGATAGCCATTTGGTAGCCCTTGCCATTTCCTCCTATCTTTTGGCGTTTTTCGATTGCATTTTTTTTTAATATGGCATTTGTAAGGCCTGTTAAAGTTTAGCTGATTTTTGTGTCAAACTCGTGTGTACACCTTTTCTTAATGCGAATCGGCATCTGTTCAACTGAACGTGGCATAGGGCAAGTCATATCGTCAGGCACATTCGAATTTAGACACCCTTTTAACACTTCGACACATTGCATTAAATAAGAATAGCATCTGTTCATATTCGAACAGCGTCAATGAACATCGGAAGGGGCATTCAATATCGACATGGATATTAAGTTGCGTTACATTGCATTTTGTTTTGCCAATTCTCAATTAATTTAGACAATGCAAAATTGATTTAGTTGGTGGAAACATATTATATTTATTTCAAACAGGTCAAGGTCAAGTGGCCCCACCTCCAAAGAAGTTTGTGGTCGAGCCACAGCCACAGTGCTTGACTGAGCGATGTAACAATTTCGACATGAATTTAGACGAGCTATCTAACGGTATTTGTAGATTTTGCCTAATCCCCATTGGAGCCGAGTTCGGGGGTGGGGGCGTCAGATGCCTCCCCTAGCACGACTAAGCTGGCGCCGAGCACCGGCAGGGCGCGGGTTACGAACTGCTTTAAAAAAAATTCTCCCTTGTATAAGATGCTTAGATCTTCCTTCAGGAAATGTGTTAATGTTCGACCGATTTAGTTGTATTGATAAAGCTATGGCGCCGGTGGACCCTTCGCTCCGTTCCTGTTCGGTCCGCCAAATCGTTTTCAAAAATCGACATCACAGGTCGTAGGACAGACATCACCTTCGATGATGGGTGTGTTTAAATTTATCATTTTTATTCAGCTTCATTACTGTATTATTATACCATTTTATTTCTGTTTTACACTTATGTTTGTCGTTATCACACTTAAAATGTATCAGTACTTATTCAAAGGTACGCTTAACCCGCGCCGTGCCGGTGCTCGGCGCCACCTTCGCCGTCCCGTGGGAGGGGGCGTTTCGACGACCCCCCTTCTAACTCGGCTCCTAGAACGTAGACAAAAACCGAAAACAACGTTCGAAAGCACGTTAAAATGTGTTTTGAAACTATTTAAGCATTTTTTTCTCAGGTCAATATTAAGGTTACCAGAGGTCATCAAGTGTCAGATTTTAAAGTTCTAGAACTTCACTCCAGAAACTCCCATATATCACAGGAACTATGATAGCTAGGAACAAAAAGAGAACAGCAATTGAAAGCTATTGGAAAATACAATGTCCAAGGAGTCCTTCGATTTAAGCTCAGGTAAATATTTTAGGCTCCAGATGTCATCAAATGTCAAAAAGGCCATTTTTTAGCAAAACAGTTTTCACAAATATCTTTTAACCTAGGAAAGATAGGGAAGCAATGATTTTGACGCCATCATGTTTGTCTCGTCAAGGTGCTTTGCATCATATGCATGATGATTAGGTTAGGTCAACTTAGAAATTTGACCTCAGGTCAAGGTCAAGTGGTGGCCCAATTAGGTAATGTTGCACATTGGGAGACGTGCCTCGACGAGAAAAAAACACATTGGTGCCAGTTTCACTTCTCTATCTTGATTTTGTCCCGAGTTATTTGCAAAAATGTGTTGGTGACCTCGGATGACCTCATCTGATATTGTAGGGGTCACTGAAAAAAACATTTCACCTGGAACTTCAAGAATGGCCTATGATAACATGATCCAGAAGGAATTGGGCTGATATATTTCTCATCCTCAGAATAGGAAGCATTTGATTATTTCCCCATTGACTTATAATGGGGAAGTCACGAAATTGACCCGACCTTAGGTCACCGTATAAACAAAAATCCGAGATAAACGAATTGTAGGTACCATTGTCCTTATGCAATTCTGTAAGTACGCAATTTATCGGCCAAAAACTGTGCCTTTGGTACGACCGGAAACATTTTTGAAGGTCAGATACCGTGACCTGGCCTGGTGACCTGACTTGACATAACCTGATGTCAAAAATGTCACACTATGTGGGTAATTGATGTCCCAATAGCTACGCCAAGCACGGCAGCGCTGCGTGGCGCCGTTTGTTCGCTATCCTCGAAAACCTTAGGAGGGGCGTCTAAACGCCCCCCTCCCCCCCCCCCCCGGCACGGCGCGGGTTTCAAGGACGTAGCAAGGGGCACGCCCATAGCCCCACACCCTGAGCAAACCAATTTTTAATAGATAAAATTCCATTTTTATGACTTTTTTTATATTTTTTAGGCGTAATGTTAAAATCCGAAAATGTTGGGGGCGGCTGCCCCCCCCCCCCCCCCCCCGGTTCCTGCGTCCTTGGTTATCCCCTTTTACGACCTGAATGACTCGTTACCCCCTCCCCTCCTCCCCCTTCCTCGGGCCGCACAGCCCTTGGCTTCAAGCTATGCGGTACAGCATACCTTCAGGCGTTTGCTACTATTGCCATCTGGCGGCAGAAATATAAGATTATATGCGTACTGTAGCTCTTGTTCTCAGGTAGTAGTTCTCGGCGTCAAGGCATAGTTACCCCTTTTGGTGACCAGAATGAATCATTACTCCCTACCCCCGACTGAAAGTTAAACTGCCTACGCCCTTCATACGGCATACACTGTAGTACATTCCGCAAAGAAGGTGCTACACAAATTTCCCTCCAACGCGTTAAGTTTACCGCAAAGGCGGCTAAGCAATATTTTGCAGCAATATTTTGTTTTGTTATTTCGGTCTATGGTTGGTATTTTGGTATTTATGGTATTTTGGTGGTATTTATACTATGGTATTTTGGTCTATGGTATCTATGGTATATTTTTTTTGGTCTATGGTTTTGATCATCTTTGCGATAATACGGTACCAGTGGTATGCGTCAGAGAAACAGAGACTGGGATATAATGCTTTGCATTGTCCGCCATCATTAAACGACTCAGCTCAAATTTATCACTGGGCGGCATGATGCCTTCCGAGGGTGGCATAATTCCTTCCAAGGGCGGCGATGTACCTTCTGAGGGCGGCATAATGCGTTGTGAGGGCGGCAAGCTGTCTTCTGAGGGTGCCAGGGTGTTTTGCAAGAGTGTTACGATGCTGTCGGTAGTCACAAGGACCTCCCGAGATCGTGGCCTCCCGAGATCGCTACGGATTCTTCGGCGCCGGCAATTCCTTTGCAAGAACGGCGACGCGGCGCCTTCGGCGCCGCGGTGCCCGAGGGCGCCGTGTTCTAAGGCAGGGGCTTTTAAGTTATAAGGCCCCTACGGCTCCCTGGATCCGCAACTGTGCTAAATCGTCATTAACCCCGCACGAAGGCTCTATTACCCCAATTTGGGTAATTACCCCCTATTTGAGAACCACTGCTCTATTGCAAGAAATAGAACAAGCAGTCATTGGATGGTTAAAATGGTGTAAAATCTGTTTCCGCCCGGGATCGAACCGGGGACCTTCCGCGTGTTAGGCGGATGTGATAACCACTACACCACGGAAACGCCTGCGACCACTACTGACGGTGAGAGCGGCGGACGGCCGGTGGACGTCTCACAGACAGAGATGATTTGGCCATCACTGAGTAAAAGGCAGGGCCCGGCGTGCAGCTTCACTACGTTTTGATATCCGGGGCTGTAGCTCAAGTGGTAGAGCGCTCGCTTAGCATGTGAGAGGTACGGGGATCGATACCCCGCAGCTCCACGGCTTTTCATCTGCCGTGGCCGGTACACGTTCACAGACAGGACGGTCACTGTCTGACTGTCCGGCAGGTTAGCTCGGAGTCACCACTGTTGTCCCGCGCCATACAGATGTTCGTGACAGTGTGACTTTCATCTCCGGCCCGCACCAGACTTGCTGGCCCGGTGAACCGGCGTGCTGGGCGGGCAGATGATGGATTGGTACTGCCGCCAAATTCGTGAAGACCTTTTTCATTCGATGCATCAGAATTCTATCGTTTCGTGGCAAAAACCATCCGGCCATGTTTGAGGCTGGGTGGGGGCAGTGGCGGATCCAGGGAGGGGGTCACGGGGGTCATGATCCCCCCTTTGGGCCATGGGGGCACCACCGCGCCGTCAAGGCACCACCGCTCCGTGGGGGCACCACCGCGGCGGGGCACCAGGGGCACCACCAAAATAAGGCAAAAAAATCCACGCCGCTACGCGTTGCAAACCATTCAGTGTTCTTTGAACCAAGAGCACCACCGCGCCGGTGTACCAGGGGCACCACCGTGCCGGTGTGCCAGGGGCACCACCGTGACGGTAGGCGGCACTGTGTGGCGAGGGGAGACACCGGGGAACTGTGCCTCCTTGAATCCGGGAGGGAAAACAATGGTCTGGTGCCGCCATGAAATCACAAGCATTGGTCGCTGGAAAAACAAATCGCGAATTGATGCTAAATAAAAATTGTTAAATTATACCAAAAAATGTCCCTTCATGCCTCCCGTCCCTTGTGCTATGAAGTGGCACCAACGTGCCTTTTTACCAGAGGCAACAACGTATCGGACTCGAGGAGCCCTGAGGACCCTTGGGCTGATACATATAGATTATAGAACCTTTCGATTTGTTAGGGCCTAGTTATCTAGACAAAAACAAAATAAAGCAAAAAATTCCGCGCTGCTACGCGGCGCAAATCAATCAGTGTTCTTTTCCAGTACAAAAGGGTCTAATTTACACACTGGCGGCCGCAGGGGGGGGGGGATATAGGGCCATGACCCCACCTCTGGCCTTAAATGGGGGGGGCAACATGTCGTTTGACACCACCTTTTGCTCCAGACATATTTCCTGGTTTTGACCCTGCATGCTGGTTCCAATAGCAAAAATTATTTCTCCAACCCCCTCAAAATCTCCAATTTTGGCGTCGCTTTGCAGCGCAATAATAGTTTATCGCATGCATAAGATTTACTGCTCGTAAAAACGGTTTCCAACCCCCCCCCCCCCCCCCTCCCGGTCACGAACTTCGACTTCCCTCTTGGTCAATTCTTCATCAGCCGTCTGGGGCCGCTCTTGACTGTACAAATAGTATATTTTATCACCATCCGCGGCACTGTAAATGATAGAAAGGGCACGACTGATATTACAAATACCTATAGCCAACGTTGTCAATAAAATAAGCTGAAATAATATAGTTATAATATAGTTCTAATATAGTATAGTTCTAATATAGTATAATATATAATATAGTTATAATAATATAGCCCTCAAAATATAGAAGACCAAATCCGTTGAGTTTTCCATTTTGGGTATGGGTAGGGGCACCACTGCAATTGATGACTCCGCCCCCTAATGATTGTCTGGATCCGCCCCTGGGTGGGGCTGATTGTCCCTGGATGCGCCGGGGTAGCCAGTTGCAGTCAGTATCAGGGGAGGGGAAATGGCATGGCAGAGTATGGCATGACACTCTGCCACGCCATGCCGATGCTCACTTAGCTGCTCAATGGTAATTAACCCCGCCCGAAGGCGTCATTACCCCAATATGGATAATTACACCCTATATTAGAACCACTGCTCTAGTGCAAGAAACAGAACTAGTAGTCCTCGGATGGCTAAAATGGTGTAAAAGCTGTTTCCGCCCGGGATCGAACCGGGGACCTTCCGCGTGTTAGGCGGATGTGATAACCACTACACCACGGAAACGCCTGTAATTATTACTGACGGTGAGAGCGGCGGACGGCCGGTGGACGGCTCACAGACAGAGATGATCTGGCCATCACTAAGTGAAAGGTAGAGCCCGGCGTGTTCTTGTAGCTTCACTGTGTTTTGATATCCGGGGCTGTAGCTCAAGTGGTAGAGCGCTTGCTTAGGATGTGAGGTACGGGGATCGATACCCCGCAGCTTCACGACTTTTCATCTGCCGTGGCCGGTACACGTTCTCAGACAGCGCGGTCACTGTCACTTCGCTCTGACTGTCCGGCAGGTTAGCTCGGAGTCACCAGGTTAGCTCGGAGCGATAGCACCAGGTTAGCTCGAAGCTCGGAGCCCACCAGGAGCTCGCAGCCCTGAGGAACCCTTGGGCTGATACATATAGATTATAGAACCTTTCGGTTTTTAGGGCCTATTTATCTAGACAAGAACAAAATAAAGCAAAAAATTCCGCGCTGCTACGCGGCGCAAATCGATCAGTGTTCTTTTCCAGCACAAAAAGGTCTAAAAAGGGGGCAACGTGTCTTTTGACACCACCTTTTGCTCCAGACATATTTTATCGTTTTGACCCCGCATGCTGGTTCCAATAGGAAAAGTTAGTTCTCCAACCCGCTCAAAACCTCAAATCTTGGCGTCGCTTAGCAGCGCAATAATAGTTTATCGCATGCATAAGATTTACTGCTCGTAAAAAACGGCTTCCAACCCCCGGTCACAAACCTCGACTTCCCTCTTGGTCAATTCTTCCTCAGCCGTGTGGGGCCGCCCTTGACTGTACAAATAATATATTTTATCACCATCTGCGGCACTTCAAAAGATAGAAAGGGTACGACTGATATTGCAAATACCTATAGCCAACGTTGTCAATAAAAAAGCTGAAATAAGGGCACCCTCAAAATATAGTGTACCAAATCCGTTGAGTTTTCCGATTTGGGTATAGGTAGGGGCACCACTGCAATTGATGACCCCGCCCCCTAATAATTGTCTGGATCCGCCCCTGGGTGGGGCTGATTGTCCCTGGATGCGCCGGGATAGCCAGTTGCAGTCAGTATCAGGGGAGGGAAAATGGCATGGCAGATGGCATGGTATGGCATGACACTCTGCCACGCCATGCCGATGCTCACTTAGCTACTCAATGGTAATTAACCCCACCCGAAGGCTCCATTACCTTAATATGGGTAATTACACCCTATTTTAGAACCACTGCTCTAGTGCAAGAAACAGAACTAGTAGTCCTCGGATGGCTAAAATGGTGTAAAAGCTGTTTCCGCCCGGGATCGAACCGGGGACCTTCCGCGTGTTAGGCGGATGTGATAACCACTACACCACGGAAACGCCTGTAATCATTACTGACGGTGAGAGCGGCGGACGGCCGGTGGACGGCTCACAGACAGAGATGATTTGGCTATCACTGAGTAAAAGGCAGGGCCCGGCGTGCAGCTTCACTACGTTTTGATATCGGGGGCTGTAGCTCAAGTGGTAGAGCGCTCGCTTAGCATGTGAGAGGTACGGGGATCGATACCCCGCAGCTCCACGGCTTTTCATCTGCCGTGGCCGGTACACGTTCACAGACAAGATGGTCACTGTCTGACTGTCCGCCAGGTTAGCTCGGAGTCACCACTGTTGTCCCGCGCCCTACAGATGTTCGTGACAGTCTCATCCCCGGCCCGCACCAGACATGCTGGCCCGGTGAACCGGCGTGCTGGGCGGGCAGATGATTGATTGGTACTGCCGCCAAATTCATGAAGACCTTTTTCATTCGATGCATCAGAAGTCTATCGTTGCGTGGCAAAAGCCATCCGGCAATGTTTGAGGCTGGGTGGGGGCGGTGGCGGATCCAGGGAGGGGGGTCACGGAGATCATGATCCCCCTCCCCCCTTTGGGCCATGGGGGCACCACCGCGCCGTCGGGGCACCACTGCTCCGTGGGGGCACCACCGCGCCGAGGAATCAGGGGCACCAACAAAATAAAGCACAAAAATCAGCGCCGCTACGCGGTGCAAATAATTCAGTGTTCTTTGAACCAAGGGCACCACCGCGCCGGTGTACCAGGGGCACCACGGCGCCGGTGTACCAGGGGCACCACCGTGACGGTAGGTGGCACTGTGTGGCGAGGGGAGACACCGCGCACTATGCCTCCTTGAATTCAGGAGGGAAAACAATGGTCTGGTGCCGCCATGAAATCACAAGCATTGGTCGCTGGAAAAACAAATCGCGAAAATTAAAATTGCCAAATTATGCCAAAAAATGTACCTTCATGCCTCCCGTCCCTTGGCCTATGAAGGGGCACCAACGTGCCTTTATACCAGAGGCAACAACATATCGGACTCGAGGAGCCCTGAGGACCCCTTGGGCTGATACATATAGATTATAGAACCTTTCGATTTTTAGGGCCTAGTTATATAGACAAAAACAAAATAAAGCAAAAAATTCCGCGCTGCTACGCGGTGCAAATCAATCAGTGTTCTTTTCCAGTACAAAAGGGTCTAATGTACACACTGGCGGCCGCAGGGGGGGGGGATATGGGGCCATGACCCCACCTCTGGCCTTAAATGGAGGGGGGCAACATGTCTTTTGACACCACCTTTTGCTCCAGTCTCCAGACATATTTCCTCGTTTTGACCCTGCATACTGGTCCCAATAGCAAAAATTAGTTCTCCAACCCGCTGAAAACCTCAAATTTTGGCGTCGCTTTGCAGCGCAATAATAGTTTATCGCATGCATAAGATTTACTGCTCGTAAAAAACGGCTTCCAACCCTTCCCCCCCCCCCCCCCCGGTCACGAGCCTCGACTTCCCTCTTGGTCAATTCTTCATCAGCCGTCTGGGGCTGCCCTTGACGGTACAAATAGTATATTGTATCACCATCCGCGGCACTTTAAATGATAGAAATGGTACGACTGATATTGCAAATACCTATAGCCAACGTTGTCAATAAAGAAGCTTAAATAGGGGCACCCTCAAAATATAGTGAACCAAATCCGTTGAGTTTTCGGATTTGGGTATAGGTAGTGGCACCACTGCAATTGATAACCCCCACCCCCCACCCCCCATTAAATATTTTCTGGGTCCGCCCCTGGGTGGGGCTGATTGTCCCTCGATGCGCCGGGGTAGCCAGTTCCAGTCAGTATCAGGGGAGGGAAAATGGCATGGCAGAGTAGGGGGACCACTGCTCTAGTGCAAGAAACAGAACTAGTAGTCCTTGGATGGTTAAAATGGTGTAAAAGCTGTTTCCGCCCGGGATCGAACCGGGGACCTTCCCCGTGTTGGGCGGATGTGATAACCACTACACCACGGAAACGCCTGCAATCACTACTGACGGTGAGAGCGGCGGACGGCCGGTGGACGGCTCACAGCAGGGGCGGCGGAAGAGGGGGGGGCAGGGGGCAGTTGCCCCCCCCCCCCAATCAGCCGAGGGGCGCTTTGTGTTTGGCAGGGGCTGCGGATTCCAAGAGAACACCAAAGCCAAGGGAAGCCAAGGGGGCCCTGGACGCCTGAAGGGGCACTCTGGCTGCCTGAGGGAGCGCCTTGGCCGCCTGAGGGGGCGCTCTACTGCATGAGGGGCGCTCTGGCAACCTGAGGGGGCGCTCTGGCCGCCTGAGGGGGCGCTCTGGCCGCCTGAGGGGGCGCTCTGGCTGCCTGAGGGGGCGCTCTGGCCGCCTGAGGGGGCGCTCTGGCCGCATGAGGGGCGCTCTGGCTGCATGAGGGGCACTCTGGCAACCTGAGGGGGCGCTCTGGCCGCTTGAGGAGGCGCTCTGGCCGCCTGCAGGGGCGCTCTGGCCGCATGAGGGGGCGCTCTGGCCACCTGAGGGGGCGCTCTGGCCACCTGAGGGGGCGCTCTGGCTGCCTGATGGGGCGCTCTGGCCGCCTGAGCGGGCGCTCTGGCTGCCTGAGGGGCGCTTTGGCTGCCCGAGGGGGCGCTCTGGCTGCCTGAGGGGCGTTCTGGCTGCCTGAAGGGGCACTCTGTCAGCCTGAGGGGCACTCTGGCCGCCTTAGGGGGGGGGCTCTTGCCGCCTGAGGGGGCGCTCTGGCCGAATCCATAATGTGTGAGTGCCACTGTATCTTAGATGCATTTTAACTTAAATCCTCCAAACAATAGTACGTTGTCCTAAGTAATTGTCAACGTGTTTATGACTTTCTGTGGGTTTTAATTTCAGACATACCTGTTTCGTTTCTTATCATTTTATATTGTGTGGGCTAAGAGCTTTCAAGTTCCGAAAGCTGCAGGCTTTCAAATTCGGGAACAAACAACAGCTCAATAATCTGAAGACTGTATGTACTGCAGAGTATGCTGGATGGTCCAGTCAAGGAGTCTACCTCTGGGTGTCTACCTTGCATGTTGACCCTGTGGAAGGTACATGTACTGAAATATTGGTCTTTTGTAATACAATACAAAACACTGAGTTTTTCCGATAAAAACGATCCATAATATG